>OLKM01004662.1:0-20780 GCA_900291075.1 Melanogrammus aeglefinus | reverse complement strand
GAGTTCAAAGTGGGATTTGAACTCGGGATGCCGTGTCTTCAAAAATGCAGCTTCCAATAATGCGTTATTGCAGTATTGTCGAAGACGCATAATAATGTGACACTTTTGGTATATATGCGCCAGAACCAGGACAGCGCCTTATAACTTCAACAGAACCCATACTAACTTAAATGTGTCGAATGACTACTGGAATGAAAAAGATTAAAACCGCCGCAACCTCACAGCAATATTATTTTTTCCAAGTGATGCGCTTTTTATTAAACGTTACATATTTTCCGGACCACGCATGACATAAATGATACTCTCTTCACACATTTGTTGTGAATTCTTGACTCGCATATTATTTTTGAATGCTGAAGTGGTTTAAGCGCAAGATATGTTACTTAAAATCAAAATCCATCAATAAACCAGTCGGCCAATTCGATATTAATGGTATATTATTGACACCCTTGGGTGTATGGGAACAACCCTATCATCACACTCGCATCAATAATTATGAGAATAATAAAAGCAGGTCCAAAATTGTGGCAATAATCGATAGGTGGACATGGCCAGTTTGTTTGGCCCTTATTAGAAAGATATTGCGAAGGTCACATTCGAATGAAACGAGTGTTCCGTGATTATTACGCATTTCTTATTGGCTCATGATGAGACTGGCTTATCAAGCCGCATTCAATTATCAAGAGCTATCCTCTGTTGGAACCTATGTACTGAGTTGACCGCCGTTTGAGACTGGCAGACGGCGATGGGAGTCCGTCGATCTGCAGTATGCCAATAACAAGTCCCTGACTACATGTCTTGCGTTTGTTCTAGCAACAGGATTCATTCTTAACGTGGAATAAGACGCGACTCCGAGGTCATCGTAAGGTTAGGGAGCTCTGAAGGCACCGCGCATTTGGCGTCTCTTTGATTTCTAATATTAAGGGATACATCCGCATCTCGCCCCAGGTATTACAGGCGGGTTTCCATTGAAATTGTCACGTAAACACGATAGTAAAGGCCTAACAGTCGCAATTTTGCACGAGTACCTAGCCGGTTTTCCATTGTCCATCCGGAGGATCGATCCTGCACACACATTGCAAAAGAGCGCCATCTGAGGGATATGAGTACGTCCTAATAGGAATCGCCTTCCGATTACTTAAACGTGCACAACATCTGTGATGTTCCCACATATATGCGCCTCTTAAGAGATATCGTGGCAATTGTGGCCATAGGGTCAACCCACATGCATTCATTCGTCTGAGAATACAGCTCGGATTGGGAATAGGTTTGGAGGCTGAGGGTGAGTCGTCTGATGGGTGACCCTAATTGTAAAGCGAATTTAAAACACTAGATGGATACTCGAATATCTAGACATGAGATCCCGGGATATTGCACTACTGCTCGTAATTGTACCTACTTACTCCTAAGGAGACAGCGGTTACGCCTTAACGGCCATGCGCCCTCCTTACAACACACCCGCCTCAGCGCTACTTCACGACTGTCGCCGAGAGAAGATTATTAACTGATTATCCATGTTCTACCGACATCTCGGACAGTCAGTCAGAAAGAGCATAGGAAGACTGAAAGAGCGGTGGCAGCTGAGAGCCCCTATTGGTGGGGAAAAACACCGCAGAAGGGGATGCGGCTCTAACTACACATCTCGTAAAAGTTGGTTGACCGCATTGTGCATGGTCAGTTAGTATGGGGTTCTTCACTACGTGATGTCTGCGGCACAGGCCGCCGCGGTGCCATATACGCGCGTACGGGTAATGGAGACTCCAGAAGACCAGACCCCGGACCACAAACGAGAGTTTCGACCCAATGGTAGAGGCCATTTCGAAATCCGCAAGCACGCAGTATAGGCAGAATAATACAAAAAGAGTAAACGGAGTACAACATATCATTTTTTAACTAGTTCTCTTTCTAATGTGAGACTAATTGCTTGTAAGTGCTCTTTGAGTTATTTGTTTCGAGGTTCGAGCATTCATACTCGCTGAGTAAGTTTTCCCCTTTGAACTGATCTCCTCCTGCGAGTCTCAGCCACCGACGAGTTTAAACCGGCGCCTTTCCCAACTGGCAAGCAGGAAGGGGTCGGAAATGAGGCCAGGTGGAGAACGGAGACGACGGGCCTGTGATATCGCCTGGCTGGGGTCTTCCTCTGGCACCATCAGCTGTGCGCCACTTCTGGTCCCTTGGCTGTCTGTGATTAATAAAGATGTATATAAATTTAACAACACATGAGAGAGAACGCCGTTATTATGCTGAGCCTACAACATTAATCATTGTATTAGGACGGCAGGCTAGGGCCTGATATCTAGCATGTATATTTTCGAAAGTTCTTCAAATATATAGAAACAGAATTGTACCTTGCCGTGGGATCCTGGGCAAGTCGGAATCCCCTTCGGCTGGCGGGACACGCCCAAAAAGGAGCGATCCCCCAGCACTGCGGCCACCTTTGCTCGAATAGGCGAGCTCCCCGACTCCGGCTCCGCTGCCCGCGTCTGACCCACGCTTCTCCGGTGGGCAGAGACCTTTTTTTTGACATCAACTTTTATGTCCGACCACTTTTTTTTTATATCCGCCACAGTTCGGCTTTCCGCCCCAACCTCATTAACAGATTTTGCTACCGATTCCCACGCCAGTTTTTTTGTTTTAGTGCTGATTCCGGAGGAAAGAGAGCCAAACAAGATTTTATTTCTGGCCTCTACCTCCGAAATCAGCACCTCCATCTCGCATTCGCTAAAGTTCTTCTTCTTGCTGTATCATTATCTCCTTTCTCCTAAACAAGCGCACTACTGCAGGCTGTTATACTAATTAGCATTTAAATGAGGGAGGAGAATGGGCGGAAGAGTCGGCTCCTCGTGCGCACGGTGTGCGCCACGATTTCACGTTAATTGGGATGTACCATAAGAGAATCTGTCGTGAAATCGTGCTTACTGCAAGGGATTGATACATCCGGATTTTATTTGTGCGCAGCAGCTTTTCAAATTTTGGCGTCCGCTAAAGTTTTACTCAGAAATCCACGCAAGTCTTTGTACATGAGGCCCCAGGTCCACGGTTGGCCACGGAGCATTGAGCTTCGAGTTCAAAAAGAAAAACTTACTGCACCTGGTATATTCCCAGGCGGGGTGCTTCCATCCAGTACTAACCGGCCGCAACCCTGCGCTTACTTCCGAAGATCAGACGAGACGAAGCGGGACTTTTCACTGATGAGGCCATATAACATGATATCTGTAGAGCTTGCGCAGCACTGTCCTCAGTGCGTGTATTGAGTCAGTTTAACATTATCCTGTCAGCATAGCGAGCTTGAACGAATATATGTGAGGAAGATGACCTAAAGTCACGTTGTATGATGTTTATCTTTGTAGAAAGACACATACATCTAGTTTCACACAGACGGCACATATCTGATTTCAGTGACTCCTTTTCCATATGTAAACGACTTATAGTGAACATGAATTACACTTACACACTGCAATACATATCAACTGACGTCAGCGCATGCGTGTGATGTGTGGTGAGAGGGAGTAAAAATGTTCTAGTACAAGGTTAATCGTACATCAAAGTCGTCAGAGAAATGGACGTGGGTATTTTCGCCGTCCCTCACATGATCTTATATTGCGTGTGCGTGTTCGTGTGGGTGGAACGTTTAAAGAAATATAGAACTGTCGTTTCAGCTCTCTTGTGCTCGCCTGCTGGCTGCAGTAATCACTATACTGTCCTCATTTGTCACAAAAATAGTTTTGAGAGACACGCTGTTAGTCTTTGTACGTTGCTTAAATTCTCTCAAAAGGTTGGCAGTAAAGATCAAGGTCACGGTAGGCCACGGAGGCAATGAAGCTCGAGTTGAAAAGAAGAAAAAGCTTACAGCACCGGGTATTCCCAGGCGGTTCTCCCATCCAAGTACACCTCAACCAGGTCCGACGCGCTGCTTAACAACCGAGATCAGACGAGATCAGGCGTGTTCAGGGTGTTATGTCCGTAAGCAAACATATTGTGTCAGCAAAACCAGGCTTTATACCAGTAACACATAAGGAGTGAGAAAGCTGCTGAGGCCCGACGTTATATTTTAAAGAAAAACAATCATTAGTTTAATAATACGACGGTAAATAATGATATCAGTAGACTGCCTTATCCATGTAAGACGATTATAGTGAAAATATGAGAATTACTGACATTATCGTGTCAATATATTCTATATCGCTGCGCGCTGGCGTGTGTGAGATGTTAAATGTTTGTACCAAGGTTAATGGTTAAAGTGTCAGAGAATGGGTGGGTATTTTTCCGCCGTCCTCTCCATGATCTTTAGGTGCGTGTGCGTGTTCGAGATGGGTGAAACGAACTTTAAGAGATCATAGAACTGTCTCTTCAGCTCTCTTGTGCTCCCTGCTGGACAGTATCACATACTGTCCTCGAATGGTTCAAAAAAAATAGGTTTTGAGAGACGTTTGTGAGTCTTTTGGTACGTTGCTTAAATTCTCTCAAAGACGGTTGGATCAGTCACGGATCAGGTGCACGGTTAAGGCCACGGAGGCAATGTTAGCTCGAGTTGAAAAAGAACTAGCTTACAGCACCTGATTCCCAGGCGGTCTCAACATCCAGTACTAACCAGGCCGACTCTCGCTTAGCGTTCTGAGAGATCAGATGAGATCGGGCGTGTCTCTTCTTCTTTTTTTTTAATTATTGACTTTCTTTAATCCAGTTTCACACACATTTTAACATTCCAACAGACAATGGAAACATCACAATGCATTGCACAGTCCTTCACGGCTTGTTAACAATGCCTTTCTATCTTTTTTCGATTCTGCTTCTCCTTCTGTATTTCCGGAGTCCACCGGCTTAGAGCAACTGGGCTTCCCAGTAGGTCTCCATTCTCAGGTACTAGCCAGCTCCAACCCTGCCTTAGCCTCTAGAGGTCGGGCGCGTTCAGGGTGGTATTTCCGTAAGCAATTATTGCTCTGAGCAAAACCAGGCTTTATACAATAACACATAAGGAGTGAGAAAGCTGCTGAGGCCGACGTATACGTTATACAAAAACAATCATTAATTTTAATATAGAACGGCATAATTGATTCATAGACTCCTTATCCATTTAAACGTATTATAGTGGAAATATGAATTACTAAATGAATTGCATACACCTTTTGCGCATTAGCGTGTGTGTGTGTGTGGTGTGTGTGTGTGTGTGGTGTGTGTGTGGTTGTGGTGTGTGGTGTGTGTGTGTGGTGTGTGTGTGTGTGTGTGTGATGTTAAATGTTTGTACCAAGGTAAATGGTTTAAAGTGTTCAGAGAGAATGGGTGGGTATTGTTCGCCGTCCTCCCATGATCTTTAGTGCGTGTGTGCGTGTTGGTGTGGGTGAACATTTAAGAAAAATATAGAACTGTCGTTTCAGCTCTCTGGTGCTCCCTGCTGGCAGTATCACTATACTGTCCTCATGTTTCACAAAATAGTTTTGAGAGACGTTGTGAGTCTTTGTACGTTGCTTAAATTCTCTCAAACGGTTGGCAGTAAAGATCAGGTCACGGTAGGCACACGGAGGCAATGAGCTCGAGTTGAAAAAGAAAAAGCTTACAGCACCTGGTATTCCCAGGCGGTTCTCCCATCCAAGTACTAACCAGGGCCCGACCCTGCTTAGCTTCCGAGATCAGACGAGATCGGGCGTGTTCAGGGTGGTATGGCCGTAAGCAATTATTTGCTGCAGCAAAACCAGGGTTTTATACCAGTAACACGTAAGGAGTGAGAAAGCTGCTGAGGGCCCGACGTTATACTTTTACAAAAACAATCATTAGTTTAAATATAGACGGCAATAACTGATTCAGTAGACTCCTTATCCATGTAAATGATTATAGTGAAATATGAATTACTAAATGATCTGCAATACACTGCGCATGCGCGTGCTGTGTGTGTGTGTGTGTGTGTGTGTGTGTGTGTGTGTGTGTGTGTGTGTGTGTGTGTGTGTGTGTGTGTGTGTGTGTGTGTGTGTGTGTGATGTTAAATGTTTGTACCAAGGTAAATGGTTAAAGTGTCAGAGAATGGGTGGGTATTTTCGCCGTCCTCCCCATGATCTTAAGTGCGTGTGTGCGTGTTGGTGTGGGGTGAACGTTTAAGAAAATATAGAACTGTCGTTTCAGCTCTCTGGTGCTCCCTGCTGGCAGTATCACCTATACTGTCCTCATGTTTCACTAAAATAGTTTTGAGAGACGTTGTGAGTCTTTGTACGTTGCTTAAATTCTCTCAAACGGTTGGCAGTAAAGATCAGGTCACGGTAGGCCACGGGGGCAATGAGCTCGAGTTGAAAAAGAAAAAGCTTATAGCACCTGGTATTCCCAGGCGGTCTCCCATCCAAGTACTAACCAGTCCCGACCCTGCTAAGCTTCCGAGATCAGACGAGATCGGGCGTGTTCAGGGTGGTATGACCGTAAGCAATTATTGCTGCAGCAAAACCAGGGTTTATACAGTAACACATAAGGAGTGAGAAAGCTGCTGAGGCCCGACGTTATACTTTTACAAAAACAATCATTAGTTTAATATAGACGGCAATAATTGATTCAGTAGACTCCTTATCCATGTAAACGATTATAGTGAAATATGAATTACTAAATGATCTGCAATACACTGCGCATGCGTGTGTGTGTGTGTGTGTGTGTGTGTGTGTGTGATGTTAAATGTTTGTACCAAGGTAAATGGTTAAAGTGTCAGAGAATGGGTGGGTATTTTCGCCGTCCTCCCATGATCTTAAGTGCGTGTGTGCGTGTTGGTGTGGGTGAACGTTTAAGAAAAATATAGAACTGTCGTTTCAGCTCTCTGGTGCTCCCTGCTGGCAGTATCACTATACTGTCCTCATGTTTCACAAAAAATAGTTTTGAGAGACGTTGTGAGTCTTTGTACGTTGCTTAAATTCTCTCAAACGGTTGGCAGTAAAGATCAGGTCACGGTAGGCCACGGAGGCAATGAGCTCGAGTTGAAAAAGAAAAAGCTTACAGCACCTTGTATTCCCAGGCGGTCTCCCCATCGAAGTACTAACCAGGCCAGACCCTGCTTAGCTTTCGAGATCAGACGAGATCTGGCGTGTTCAGGGTGGTATGGCCGTAAGCAATTATTGCTGCAGCAAAACCAGGGTTTATACAGTAACACATAAGGAGTGAGAAAGCTGCTGAGGCCGACGTTATATTTTAAGAAAAAACAATCATTAGTTTAATATAGACGGGTAATAATTGATTCAGTAGACTCCTTATCCATGTAAACGATTATAGTGAAATATGAATTACTAAATTATCTGCAATACACTGCGCATGCGTGTGTGTTGTGTGTGTGTGTTGTGTGTGTGTTGTGTGTGTGTGTGTGTGTGTGGTGTGTGTGTGTGTGTGTGTGTGTGTGTGTGGTGTGTGTGTGTGTGTGTGTGTGGTGTGTGTGTGTGTGATGTTAAAATGTTTGTACCAAGGTAATGGTTTAAAGTGTCAGAGAATGGGTGGGTATTTTCGCCGTCCTCCCATGATCTTAAGTGCGTGTGTGCGTGTTTGGTGTGTGGGTGAACGTTTAAGAAAAACATAGGAACTGTCGTTTCAGCTCTCTGGTGCTCCCTGCTGGCAGTATCACTTATACTGTCCTCATGTTTCACCAAAAATAGTTTTGAGAGACGTTTGTGAGTCTTTGTACGTTGCTTAAATTCTTTCAAACGGTTGGCAGTAAAGATCAGGTCACGGTAGGCCACGGAGGCAATGAGCTCGAGTTGAAAAAAGAAAAAAGCTTACAGCACCTGGTATTCCCAGGCGGTCTCCCATCCAAGGTACTAACCAGGCCCGACCCTGCTTAGCTTCCCGAGATCAGACGAGATCGGGCGTGGTTCAGGGTGGTATGGCCGTAAGCAATTATTGCTGCAGCAAAACCAGGCTTTATACAGTAACACATAAGGAGTGAGAAAGCTGCTGAGGCCTGACGTTATACTTTTACAAAAACAATCATTAGTTTAATATAGACGGCAATAATTGATTCAGTAGACTCCTTATCCATGTAAACCAGGGGTTTTCAAATTGGGTGAATGTGAGCCTCCCCTTAGCGTACGTAAGGACAGCCGAGCCCCCCCTCAAAAAAAAATTAATCCCGTCCGCCTGACCTAACCCACACACGCCTCTTCAGTAAATGCCATCTTTTGTGTTTTCCATGCAATGATGATTTTCAATAAATAATGAAATGTAATGTCATTCATTTTATTTCCACAACTTTTTTTTAAAGTGCATTCATAAACAATTCTTTGCAACAGCAAATCATTTCCAATTTCATGCAGGCCTAATAGAGGCTACTTTTTAAAATGACTGAACATCAGTAGGCCTATCCACAAGTCAACGAAACATGCTTAATGTGTGTAATCGGCGCCAAAGCTACAACCGACGACACCCGACGGCTGAAATCGGTGCTGTCTGTTTGGGCTTTAAGCGCAAGGAGATGCACATCGTCTCGAAAAAAATCTGCACAATGGACAGCTCTCTGATCAACGAACGACAACGGCATGTTATCAGATCGAACAGATTCACATATTTTCATGAAATCTGTTAACGATTTCAGCCACGTACAACAAACAAAATGCACCAAATGCACATCATTTGCGCTATGAGTGTCATCAACCCTATGGTCCACCCAATTCATGGATTCAAGACAACACAACTTTGACCTTCAATTGAATCGTCCATATCAGTGGGAACAATGAGGCCTCGCTTTTGATGCTCAGAGGTGTTCGATGCGGGGCTGCAGTGCAGAGAGAAATAAACGCAAGTCGTCTTCCACCTGCAGCCTTGATCTGTATTTGTTTTTAATCAGGGTCAGTTTGGAAAACCAACACACACATAAGTAGGTGGAGGTGAAGGGGATTAGGACTTCCATAGCCCTAGTGGAGATCTGGGGGAACTCGTTCTCCACAGACAACAAGAAACACATTCAGGATCATATTTCCTACGTTTTTCGCTGGGTCCTGTCTCCACCCTTAATGCTGACTCCTGTTGACTTGGGACGAGGAAATTATGCATTTTAAAACAAATACACGCACGCACAATTACCGATATCAATAGAGCTGCATACAGATGCGTATTTCTTCTTTGTGCGTGTCGCGTGTCGCGCCTCCCCTGTGGCTCTTTGGCGCCCCCCAGGGGAGGCCCGCCTCACCTATTGAAAACCACTGATGTAAACGATTATAGTGAAATATTGAATTACTAAATGATCTGCAATACACTGCGCATGCGTGTGTGTGTGTGTGTGTGTGTGTGTGTTGTGTGTGTGTGTGTGTGTGTGTGTGTGGTGTGTGTGTGTGTGTGTGTGTGTGTGTGTGTGTGTGTGTGTGTGTGATGTTAAATGTTTGTACCAAGGTAAAATGGTTAAAGTGTCAGAGAATGGGTGGGTATTTTCGCCGTCCTCCCATGATCTTAAGTGCGTGTGTGCGTGTTGGTGTGGTGTGTGAACGTTTAAGAAAAATATAGAACTGTCGTTTCAGCTCTCTGGTGCTTCCCTGCTGGCAGTATCACTATAACTGTCCTCATGTTTCACAAAAAATAGTTTTGAGAGACGTTGTGAGTCTTTGTACGTTGCTTAAATTCTCTCAAACGGTTGGCAGTAAAGATCAGGTTCACGGTAGGCCACGGAGGCAATGAGCTTGAGTTGAAAAAGAAAAAGCTTACAGCACCTGGTATTTCCCAGGCGGTCTCCCTTCCAAGTACTAACCAGGCCCGACCCTGCTTAGGCTTCCGAGATCAGACGAGATCGGGTGTGTTCAGGGTGGTTATGGCCGTAAGCAATTATTGCTGCCAGCAAAACCAGGGTTTTATACAGTAAACACATAAGGAGTGAGAAAGCTGCTGAGGCCCGACGTTATACTTTTACAAAAACAATCATTAGTTTAATATAGACGGCAATAATTGATTCAGTAGACTCCTTATCCATGTAAACGATTATAGTGAAATATGAATTACTAAATGATCTGCAATACACTGCGCATGCGTGTGTGTGTGTGTGTGTGTGTGTGTGATGTTAAATGTTTGTACCAAGGTAAATGGTTAAAGTGTCAGAGAATGGGTGGGTACTTTCGCCGTCCTCCCATGATCTTAAGTGCGTGTGTGCTTGTTGGTGTGGGTGATCGTTTAAGAAAAATATAGAACTGTCGTTTCAGCTCTCTGGTGCTCCCTGCTGGCAGTATCACTATACTGTCCTCATGTTTCACAAAAATAGTTTTGAGAGACGTTGTGAGTCTCTGTACGTTGCTTAAATTCTCTCAAACGGTTGGCAGTAAAGATCAGGTCACGGTAGGCCACGGAGGCAATGAGCTCGAGTTGAAAAAGAAAAAGCTTACAGCACCTGGTATTCCCAGGCGGTCTCCCATCCAAGTACTAACCAGGCCCGACCCTGCTTAGCTTCCGAGATCAGACGAGATCGGGCGTGTTCAGGGTGGTATGGCCGTAAGCAATTATTGCTGCAGCAAAACCAGGCTTTATACAGTAACACATAAGGAGTGAGAAAGCTGCTGAGGCCCGACGTTATACTTTACAAAAACAATCATTAGTTTAATATAGACGGCAATATTGATTCAGTAGACTCCTTATCCATGTAAACGATTATAGTGAAATATGAATTACTAAATGATCTGCAATACACTGCGCATGCGTGTGTGTGTGTGTGTGTGTGTGTGTGTGTGTTTGTGTGTGTGTGTGTGTGTGTGTGTTGTGTGTGTGTGTGTGTGTGTGTGTGTGTGTGTGTGTGTTGTGTGTGTGTGTGTGTGTGTGTGATGTTAAATGTTTGTACCAAGGTAAATGGTTTAAAGTGTCAGAGAATGGGTGGGTATTTTCGCCGTCCTCCCATGATCTTAAGGTGCGTGTGTGCGTGTGGTTGGTGTGGTGAACGTTTAAGAGAAAAATATAGAACTGTCGTTTCAGCTCTCTGGTGCTTCCCTGCTTGGCAGTATCACTATACTGTCCTCATGTTTCACAAAAATAGTTTTGAGAGACGTTGTGAGTCTTTGTACGTTGCTTAAATTCTCTCAAACGGGTTGGCAGTAAAGATCAGGTCACGGTAGGCCACGGAGGCAATGAGCTCGAGTTGAAAAAGAAAAAGCTTTACAGCACCTGGGTATTCCCAGGCGGTCTCCCATCCAAGTACTAACCAGGCCCGACCCTGCTTAGCTTTCGAGATCAGACGAGATCTGGGCGTGTTCAGGGTGGTATGGCCGTAAGCAAATTATTTGCTGCAGCAAAACCAGGCCTTTATACAGTAAGACAAAAGGAGTGAGAAAGCTGCTGAGGCCCGACGTTATACTTTTACAAAAACAATCATTAGTTTAATATAGACGGCAATA
Source organism: Melanogrammus aeglefinus (assembly GCA_900291075.1). Lineage (NCBI taxonomy): Eukaryota > Metazoa > Chordata > Actinopteri > Gadiformes > Gadidae > Melanogrammus > Melanogrammus aeglefinus. The sequence goes on along the minus strand of OLKM01004662.1, from coordinate 9,465 downwards.
ATTGATTCAGTAGACTCCTTATCCATGTAAACGATTATAGTGACATATGAATTACTAAATGATCTGCAATACACTGCGCATGCGTGTGTGTGTGTGTGTGTGTGTGTGTGTGTGTGTGTGTGTGTGTGTGTGTGTGTGTGTGTGTGTGTGTGTGTGTGTGTGTGTGTGTGTGTGTGTGTGTGTGTGTGTGTGTGATGTTAAATGTTTGTACCAAGGTAAATGGTTAAAGTGTCAGAGAATGGGTGGGTATTTTCGCCGTCCTCCCATGATCTTAAGTGCGTGTGTGCGTGTTGGTGTGGGTGAACGTTTAAGAAAAACATAGAACTGTCGTTTCAGCTCTCTGGTGCTCCCTGCTGGCAGTATCACTATACTGTCCTCATGTTTCACAAAAATAGTTTTGAGAGACGTTGTGAGTCTTTTTACATTGCTTAAATTCTCTCAAACGGTTGGCAGTTAAAGAATCAGGTCACGGTAGGGCCACGGGGGGCAATGAGCTCGAGTTGAAAAAGAAAAAGCTTATAGCACCTGATATTCCCAGGCTGTCTCCCATCCAAGTACCTAACCAGGCCCGACCCTGCTTAGCTTCCGAGATCAGACGAGATCGGGCGTGTTCAGGGTGGTATGACCGGTAAGCAATTATTGCTGCAGCAAAACCAGGGTTTATACACAGTAACACATAAGGAGTGAGAAAGCTGCTGAGGCCCGACGTTATACTTTTACAAAAACAATCATTAGTTTAATATAGACGGCAATAATTGATTCAGTAGACTCCTTATCCATGTAAACGATTATAGTGAAATATGAATTACTAAATGATCTGCAATACATTGCGCATGCGTGTGTGTGTGTGTGTGTGTGTGTGTGTGATGTTAAATGTTTTGTACCAAGGTAAATGGTTAAAGTGTCAGAGAATGGGTGGGTACTTTCGCGCGTCCTCCCATGATCTTAAGTGCGTGTGTGCTTGTTGGTGTGGGTGATCGTTTAAGAAAAATATAGAACTGTCGTTTCAGCTCTCTGGTGCTCCCTGCTGGCAGTATCACTATACTGTCCTCATGTTTCACAAAAATAGTTTTGAGAGACGTTGTGAGTCTTTGTACGTTGCTTAAATTCTCTCAAACGGTTGGCAGTAAAGATCAGGTCACGGTAGGCCACGGAGGCAATGAGCTCGAGTTGAAAAAGAAAAAAGCTTACAGCACCTGGTATTCCCAGGCGGTCTCCCATCCAAAGTAACTAACCAGGCCCGACCCCTGCTTAGCTTCCGAGATCAGACGAGATCGGGCGTGTTCAGGGTGGTATGGGCCGTAAGCAATTATTGCTGCAGCAAAACCAGGCTTTATACAGTAAACACATAAGGAGTGAGAAAGCTGCTGAGGCCCGACGTTATACTTTTTACAAAAACCAATCATATAGTTTAATATAGACGGCAATAATTGATTCAGTAGACTCCTTATCCATGTAAACGATTATTATAGTGAAATATGAATTACTAAATGATCTGCAAAAACACTGCGCATGCGTGTGTGTGTGTGTGTGTGTGTGTGTGTGTGTGTGTGTGTGTGTTGTGTGTGTGTGTGTGTGTGTGTGGTGTGTGTGTGTGTGTGTGTGTGTGTGTGTGTGTGTGATGTTAAATGTTTGTACCAAGGTAAATGGTTAAAGTGTCAGAGAATGGGTGGGTATTTTCGCCGTCCTCCCCATGATCTCTTAAGTGCGTGTGTGCGTGTTGGTGTGGGGTGAACGTTTAAGAAAAATATATAGAACTGTCGTTTCAGCTCTCTGGTGCTCCCTGCTGGCAGTATCACTATACTGTGCCTCATGTTTCACAAAAATAGTTTTGAGAGACGTTTGTGAGTCTTTGTACGTTGCTTAAAATTCTCTCAAACGGTTGGCAGTAGAAGATCAGGTCACGGTAGGCCACGGAGGCAATGAGCTCGAGTTGAAAAAGAAAAAGCTTACAGCACCTGGTATTCCCAGGCGGTCTCCCATCCAAGTACCTAACCAGGCCCGACCCTGCTTAGCTTTCGAGATATCAGACGAGATCTGGCGTGTTTCAGGGTGGTATGGCCGGTAAGCAATTTATTGCAGCAGCAAAACCAGGGTTTTATACAGTAACACATAAGGAGTGAGAAAGCTGCTTGAGGCCCGACGTTATACTTTTACAAAAAACAATTCATTAGTTTAATATAGACGGCAATAAATTGATTCAGTAGACTCCTTATCCATGTAAACGATTATAGTGAAATATGAATTACTAAATGATCTGCAATACACTGCGCATGCGTGTGTGTGTGTGTGTGTGTGTGTGTGTTGTGTGTGTGTGTGTGTGTTGTGTGTGTGTGTGTGTGTGTGTTGTGTGTGTGTGTGTTGTTGTGTGTTTGTGTGTGTGTGTGTGTGTGTGATGTTAAATGTTTGTGTACAAGGTAAATGGTTAAAGTGTCAGAGAATGGGTGGGTATTTTCGCCGTCCTCCCATGATCTTAAGTGCGTGTGTGCGTGTTGTGTGTGGGTGAAACGTTTTAAGAAAAACATAGAACTGTCGTTTTCAGCTCTCTGGTGCTCCCTGCTGGCAGTATCACTTATACTGTCCTCATGTTTCACCAAAAATAGTTTTGAGAGACGTTGTGAGTCTTTGTACGTTGCTTAAATTCTTTCAAACGGTTGGCAGTAAAGAGATCAGGTCACGGTAGGCCACAAAGGCAATGAGCTCGAGTTGAAAAAGAAAAAGCTTACAGCACCTGGTATTTCCCAGGCGGTCTCCCATCCAAGTACTAACCAGGCCCGACCCTGCTTAGCTTCCGAGATCAGACGAGATCGGGCGTGTTCAGGGTGGTATGGCCGTAAGCAATATTGCTGCAGGCAAAACCAGGCTTTATTACAGTAACACATAAGGAGTGAGAAAGCTGCTGAGGCCTGACGTTATACTTTTACAAAAACAATCATTAGTTTAATATAGACGGCAATAATTGATTCAGTAGACTCTCTTATCCATGTTAAAACCAGGGGTTTTCAAAATGTGGGTGAATGTGAGCCTCCCCTTAGCGTACGTAAGGACAGCCGAGCCCCCCCTCAAAAAAAAATTAATCCCGTCCGCCTGACCTAACCCCACACACGCCTCTCTCAGTAAATGCATCTTTTGTGTTTTCCATGCAATGATGATTTGAAATAATGAAATGTAATGTCATTCATTTTATTTCCACAACTTTTTTTTTAAAGTGCATTCATAAACAAATTCTTTGCAACAGCAAATCATTTCCAATTTCATGCAGGCCTAATAGAGGCTACTTTTTAAAATTGACTGAACATCAGTAGGCCTATCCACAAGTCAACGAAACATGCTTAATGTGTGTAATCGGCGCCAAAGCTACAACCGACGACACCCGACGGCTGAAATCGGTTGCTGTCTGTTTGGCGCTTTAAGCGCCAAGGAGATGCACATCGTCTCGAAAAAAATCTGCACAATGGACAGCTCTCTGATCAACGAAACGACAACGGCATGTTATCAGATCGAACAGATTCACATATTTTTCATGAAATCTGTTAACGATTTCCGCCACGTACAACAAACAAAATGCACCAAATGCACATCATTTGCGCTATGAGTGTCATCAACCCTATGGTCCACCCAATTCATGGATTCAAGACAACACAACTTTGACCTTCAATTGAATCGTCCATATCAGTGGGAACAATGAGGCCTCGCTTTTGATGCTCAGAGGTGTTCGAGGTGCGATGCGGGGCTGCAGTGCAGAGAAATAAACCCAAGTCGTCTTCCTGTTACGCCACGTCCCGCTACGCGGTCCAACACCCACCTCTAGTGGCCGTGGGTCGTAACTGGTCCTCTCCAGCAACCCACCTGTCTCCTATCCCCAATCACCTGTCCCCTACTTAAGCCAGCAGTCTCCGTTCCTCCGACGCCAGTTCGTCGTTTGATGTCCTCACAGTCTCTTCGCGGTCCTACCAGCATTCTACATTGCTCTCTACTGATCCTGCCTCTGCTCTCCGACCCCTGCCTGTCTGACTCTCCTGCCGGTTCCTGATCCTCGCCTGTCTGACTACCACCCCGCCTGCTCTCCGACCCCTGCCTCTGTCTGACTCACCTCCCGGTGCTCCTGATCCACGCCTGTCTGACTATCCTGCCTGCTCTCCGACCCCCGCCTGTCTGACTATCCTGCCTGCGCTCCGACCCCTGCCTGTCCGACTCTCCTGCCGGTTCCTGATCCTCGCCTGCCTGACGACTCGTCCCTTGCCCCGCCTGCACGCCTTGCCCTCCCGGTACCGGACTCCGCTCGCCTGACCCCCCGCCGAACGATTGCGCCCAATAAATTCCCGTTACCCTTTGACCCTGTCTCCGCTCTCTCTGTGTTCAGCGTTTGGGTCCCAGTTTACTAGTACCTTAACAGTACGAACTGGCCAACATGGACCCAGCGGACACAGAGGGGCTTAGGGCCATGATCTCCCGCCAAGGGACTCTCTTGGGCCAGCACGATCAGGCCCTGCAGGAGATCACCACCGCGCCTCCGTGAGCTGACCTTAGCTGTCCGTTCGCAGCTCCCCGTCGCTCCTGAACCACCAGTCCCCGCCCCGGGCTCGTCGGCTTCTCCCCGGGAACCGGCCATCCCAGCCCCCACACGTTACGGAGGGACCTTGGATCCTGCCGCGTCTTTTCTCACTCAGTGTTTCCCTTGTCTTCGAGATGCAAGCCCCAGACCTACCCCACCGAACGATCTAGGATTGCTTACCTGATCGGTTCGCTGAAGTGGCGAGGCTCTCGCGTGGGCTGCGGCGGGTGTGGGAACGCGGGTCTGAGGTCTGTTTCGACTACGGCGCCTTCACTGAAGACATGCGGAAGGTCTTCGACCATCCTGTCCGGGGCAAGGAGGCTTCCCAACGTCTCCTACAGCTTCGCCAGGGATCACGCAGCGTAGCCTCCTTTGCGGTTGAGTTCCGGACCCTCGCGGCTGAGAGCGGCTGGAACGAGGAAGCGCTGCAGGGGGCGTTCCAAAACGCACTCAGTAGTGAGCTGAAGGACCGCTTAACCTCCTGGGAGGAACCGAGGGACTTGGACCATCTCATTGCTCTCGCCATTCATATGGACAATCGTTTGCGCGAGAGACGCAGAGAGAGAGAAAGCACTCCTACTTTCGTCACGCCCCCTTTCCGAGTCACCGGCCGCGACTCTCAGTCATCCCACCCGTTCGTCGTTACTCTCCTCCCAATGTGCGGTTGCTTCTCTCCCCCGAGCCGATGCAGATTGGACGCACACACCTTTACTCCCGAGGAGAGGGAGAACGTCGCCTCCGATCGGGGCGGCTTGTTTGTACTGCGAGCGTTACCTCAGGTCATCTCCGATCCGGGATGTTCCCGCCCTCGTCGGGGAAAAGAACGGGCTCGTCAGTAATCCGAGGGAGGTACTGGCGAGCCGCTCTTGTAGTCCCTCAGTCTCCCGTCCCCTCCTTGAAGCCGTCCTCTCTCGTGGCGAGATCAATCCCTTCCGCTTTCATCCTCTTGGACTCCGGTGCGGATGACAGCTTCATCGACCAGGAAATTGGTTAGGCGTCTGAGGATCAACACCATCCCTCTCGATCTCTCCGATCGAGACCCAGGCCCTAGACGGAGAGACCCTCACGCGGGGTGGAGCATCGCACCGGTTCCGCTCAACCTGCTTGTCTCGCGGTAATCACCAGGAGACCATATCCCTCCTGGTGATTTCCAGCCCCTTCTCCCAGGTTGTCCTCGGCTACCCCTGGTTGCGATCATCCACAACCCTCAGTGTCGATTTGGGGTACTGGGCGCATCCTGTCTTGTAGTACCCATTGGCCTGTCCCAGTGGTTTGCGGTCCGCTCAGAGTCCCTCGGAACGACTGAGCTCGAGCTCCGCCCCCTGAGCCTTCCTAACCCTGGACCTCCGTCCCGAGAGAGTATCACGGACCTCGGAACGGTCTTTCAGTAAGTCCCATCGCCTTGAACCTTGCCCCCCCACCGCCCTTATGACTGCGCCATCGATCTCCTTCCCGGAGCCCCCTTCCTAGCAGCCGTCTGTTTCAACCTTTCTCGCCCAGAAACGCGAATCTATGGGAGGAGTACATAGGAGAATCCCCTCGCCGCTGGAACTTATCCCCCTTACGATCTTCTCACCTGTGGAGCGGGCTTCTCTTCTTCGTCAGGTAAAGAAGAGATCGCATCGCTTCGCCCCTGACATCGACTACCGTGGTCTGAACGACATCACATCAGGAACAAATACCCGTTACCTCTCATCAGTTCCGCCTTCGTATCCTCTCATGGAGCCTCCGCTCTCTTCCAAACTAGAGTCTGCGCAATGCATATCACCTGGTCCCGCATTCGGAGGGCGGACGAATGAAGAGCCTTTTATACCCCTTTGGGCACTATGAATATCTGGTAATGCCCTTCGGCCCACTAATGGCCCCGCTGCTTTCAGTCCTTGGTCAATGATGTCCTCGGGACATGTGAACCACACCGTTTTCGTCTACATAGACGACATATCTCTCTTCCAAATCCCATGAGGAGCACGGGTCCATGTCCGACTGGTCCGGCAGAGGTGTTGGAGAAACAGGCCTAATTACGTTAAGGCGGAGAAGTGCGAGTTTCACGTCCCTTCACATCTCCCTTCTTGGGTACATTACAGCGCAGGCCGGGGTTGAGAGATAGACCCCTCTAGGTCTCTGCGGTGGCTGAGTGGCCCGCTCCCCACACCGCAAGAGAATGCCAACAGTTCCTTGGCTTGCCAAACTTCTACCGTCGTTTTATACGTGGTACACACCAGATCGCGACCCCTCACGGTCTGACGTCACCACAGACCTCCTTTGCTTGGACGCCAGAGGCGGAGAGACCGCCCTTTCAGGCTTCAAACAGCGGTTCGTATCCGCCCCCATCCTCACCCAACCTGATCCTTCTCCTCCAGTTTCGTGGTGGAGGTCGATGCCTCGGACACCGGAGTGGGCGCGGTTCTGTCCCACCGTTCACCCGCCGACCACAAGCTCTCCCTGCGCCTTTCTCTCCGAAGGTGTGCACGCCGAGCGGAGCGCAATTACGACGTTGGCAACCGAGAGCTCTTAAGCGGTCAAGCTTGCGTTGGAAGAGTGGCGGCATGGTTGGAGGGCGCTGAGCTCCCATGTCATTGTTTGGACCCGATCATTGCCAATCTTCGCTTACATCCAGTCTGCGCCAAGAGGCTAAATTCCGCCAGGCCAGGTGGGCCTTGTACTTTGTCGGTTCAATTTTCCCCTCACCTCCGTCCCGCGCTCCCAGAACGTCAAGACCAAGATGACTCTGTCCCGCCTGTACTCTCCTGTGGACCCCGGCACTGACCCGAGACATATCTGCCACCACTTGCTCGCGCCCACTTCTACCTGGGAGGTGGAGTCCGCGGTTTACGCTCTGAGCCAGAGCACGACAGCCAGATCCCGGTCTTCGGCCCCACCCTACCGTATGTTCGTTTGGACGCGGGATTAGGTCACAAGGTTTCTGACATTGGGCGCACTGACCCTCCGGCTTACCTGCCCACCCAGGTATCACCGCACCTGTGGGACTTCAATCCGTCGCCGTTTTGGTGGCCCACCTGATGGACAAGGATGTCCCGTCTTTAGTTCGCCCGTGTGCAACTTGGCCCGCGGAACAAGACCTCAGACACCCCCTCCATCTCCGGTTTGTTACCGCCCCTACCCATCCCCCAGCCGTCCCGCGTTCACACAATCGCTCGCCGTCGGCATTTGTCACCGCGTCTACCCTTGTCAGACGGCGTAATTCCACAATCCTAACGCGTCATGGACCGTTTCTCCAAGGCGACCCACTTCGTCGCTCTTCCCCAAGCTTCCCCCCTCAAGGTGAGCAACGCCGACCTCCTTTTCCGAACGTGTTCTGCCTGCCGGTCAGCGGACATCGTGTCAGACAGAAGGCCCCCAGTATCACCACTCACAGGTGTGGAGGGCCTTCTGCAGGCTCTTGGCGCTACCTCCAGCTCTTCTTGGCGTTTCACCCAGTCGAATGGCAGTCAGAGCGACAGCCAATACCAGGAGATGGGAGGCAGGCTTTCGCTGCATCAACCACGAGCCCACCCCCTGAAAGCTCACAGACTGCCCTGGGTTGAATACAGCCCCAACCACTAGGTAAACGATTCGGCACGGGTCTATCCATTCATGCCGTCCCTGGCTTATCAACCCCCCCTGTTCCCTGGATTGGAAAGAGAGGAGATCGCAGGTCCCTCAGTCCAACCCATCTGCGCAGATGCCGTCGCATATGGAAACGGAGACACGCACTGACTTTCTCAAGGCATCTCTCGTTCCCAACTCCAGGGCCAATAAGCCGGGCGTCACCTGCGCCTGGTATGCCCCGGGCCAAGGGTTTGGTTGCGGGGGATAAAGACCTTCCCCTGAAGGCGGATCCCTCCCAAACTCTCCCCACGCTTCATCTCTCCGTCTCCAAGGTGGTTCAAATCCTCTGCCGGTCCGCCTGAACCTCCCTCCTGACTCTCGTCGCATCACCCCACCTTCCGATCTTCCCAGGTCAAGCCAGTCTCTACACAGTCTTGTCCCCCCCACCCCACCTCCACTCCACCAAGGGTTGATCGATGAACCACCCAAGCCTGGCGGTCCGTCGGCTCCTGGATGTGCGGGCGGGACGGGGTCAGCCAGTACCCGCGTACGGACCCTGGTGAGGCGCCTGAGGAGCGCTCCTGGTGCTCCCCCGGGGCCACTCTTGGATCCAGCACTCATCCAGGACTTTGTCCAACGTCACCCGGCTTCCTAGGGCGTCCGCCGTAGAGGCGTTCGTCGAGGGGGGTACTTGTTACGGCCCGCTTCCCGCTACAGCGGTCCAACACCAACCTCTAGTGGCCGTGGGTCGTAACTTGTCCTCTCCGGCCAACACCACCTGTTCTCCTATCCCCAATCACTGTCTCGCTACTCTTAAAAGCCAGGCATTGTCTCCGTTCCTCGACTTCCATGTTTCGGTTTCCGTTTGATGTCCCTTCACAGTCTCTCTCGCGGTTCCTACCGCATTTCTACATTGCCTCTCATATTGATCCTGCTTGCGTCTCCCTGACCCTGGTCCTTTTCATTTGGCGCATCTGATGCCGGTTCCTGATCCGTCCGCATAGTCTGACTACCCCGCCTGCTCTTCAGAACCCGGCTGCCTGGTCTGCCACCCTCAACCTCCCGGCTCTGATCCACGTGCCTTGTCTGACTATCTGCCTGCTCTCCGACGCGCCCGCCGTGTCTGAGCTACCTGCCTGCGTCTCTCGCTCGCTTCCTGCCGGTCTTGATCCTCGCCTGCCTGACGACTCGTCCCTTGCCACGGTCCTGCACTCGCTTGCCTCCCGGTGACCCGAGACCCCGCTCGCCGACCCCCCGAGCAGATTGCCCAATTAATTCGTTAACCTCTTTGACTCCTGTTCTCGCTCTCTCGTGTGTTCAGCGTTTGGGTCCCAGTTACTATTACCTTTAAGCACTTCCAA
>OLKM01004661.1:15000-20789 GCA_900291075.1 Melanogrammus aeglefinus | reverse complement strand
CTGTGTATATGCTGCTGAAATAAAAGCTTGTTCTAATCAATAGTTATGGCCCAGACTCAGGTCGCCAAAAAGCTGGCGATTACACTGAATATTGTTGAATATAAACGTATGTGGGAATACACAATGGATGACAAACTGTATTGACCAAGCCTGAGCGGACCAGAGAGAATGTGCAACATGAAGTTTCAGATGGAACATTTGCTAAAGGCTAAAGGACTGTGGCGTTATCTAACAGAGGAGACCACACTACCAGCAGATTGCCAATGCAAGCAGCACTCGAGCTGAGGTTCACTAAACCCGAGACGGAGAAAGCATTCTCATGGTAGTGCTGAATGTAAGTTCATCCCAGTTGTACCTTGATAAAAGCTGTCAAACTCCCAAAGCAAGAAGCGTGACTACGCTGAAAGGCCAATTTGAGAGAAGTACTCTGGCAAATAAACTATTCTGAAGAGAAATATTTCAGATGTGGTGAATGACAGAAGGACATGGTTTAACTTGAGCATTCTTAAACAAATGAAAGAGCTACTGATCAATAGCAGCAATAGGCAGCTGGTAATTTGAAGAGGAGGACCAGATGTAACTCTATTGGGGAAGTTTGCCACCAAGTTATGCTACAATTGTCACTGCACTGGAAACTAAGATTGAACAACCTGACACTTGAATTTGTTTCCAGCAAAGCATTAATCATGAAGAACAAAAGCGAGTGAGATGAATGCAACTGATAGCAGTGGTTCCTACGTTCAGGTGGGATTGCAGCAGCAATGTCCATCACAATTCGTGGAAATGTGCCAGGATGGCTCCAAAGCAGTGGGAGCAGGATCAAAGCATCGTAATGCTATAAGTGTGAGTAAGGCCACATTAAACGTTGACGTCCTAAGACAAAAATAAAACCTTTTAAAAATAAAACTCACAGGTCCAAAGATTGTTAGAGAGGTATGAAATGCCTCTAAAGCCTTGTGGCTTAGAGGGGGAAAGCTCTGACAACCACAAAGGTATGAATGGTTAATTGATTCTGGAGCATCAAAGCCACATGACATGTGATCAGGAATTAAGGAATCTAATAGGAGTTTTATACCAGCAGTTCTCAAAAGCACAGTCAGTGGAACTCGGTGATGGCAGGGGTGGTGACGCCCCCTAGGAATTGGAAAATGTTCAACATGAAGATGACTTTTCAAGACAAGTAGTTAGTTGTAAAAATGTTCACAATGTTGATGACGCTGCTGTACGTTCCAAAACTTTCTGGGATATCGCATGGGAGCTGCTTACCAAAAAGGGAAATACAGTTCATTTTAAGAGTGTCTCGCCGCTTACATTCGTGGAAAAGATGAGACATTCTTAAGGAATGGGAACACAAGATCTGATGGCCTGTATCAGCTGGCATGTGGTAAGGGAAGTGAATCGTCTTTCACAGTGCATTCAGTAGCTGCCTATGCTTGTGCCACCCAGCGCCTCGGTCACACATAGTACGCAAACTGAAGAACTAAAAGGGTCTGGTGAACGAGTGATTTCTCTGCAGAAAAAGAGGTTCCCTTAATGTGAAGGATGTGTGGGAAGGCAAACTGGGCTAAAAAGCCATTCAATGTCGATTGGAGAAATACGGCTCTAAGCGCAAGATGCCAGTGATTTCATCTGTGTTGTCTGTGGTCCCATGCAGACTGAAATCTATAAGATGGAGCAATAATACTTAGTTACTTTTATAGATGATTACTCAAGATTGCTGCACAGGTGTACTTCCATGAAACAGAAGAGTGAAGTGCTATGCAACTTCGAGGAGTTTGAGACAAGACCTTCACAAACGAGTGTGCTGAGCGTCATCCAGAGGCTGAGAACGGGACAATGGTGGTGAGTACACCTCAAAGGAGTTTCAAGAATATTTGAAGGCTCAAGGCATCCACCATGAAATGACTGTACCTCACTCACCACAGCAAAATGGTGTTGCAGAAAGAAAAAATAGAACACTAGTTGAAGCAGCAAGGAGCATGCTGTCTCATGCTAAGTTACCAAAGATGTTCTGGGCAGAGGCTGTAGCCACCGCAGCGTACATACAGAACAGGCTGCCTACTTCTATACTGAAGGGAGAGACACCGTATCAGAGATGTTGTGGCCAAAAATCCTGATGTGAGTCAACATGAAGGTGTTGTGCTGTATTGCCTATGCACATGTCCCAGATGAAGGAGAGGAGAGCGAAGCTGGACTAAAAAGGCTGTGAAGCTTCGCTTTGTGGGATTATGCAAACAATGCCAAAGGCTACGCCTGTGTGAGTATTGAAGAGAAAAGGAGGATCCGATCCGTCGGAGATGTCGTGTTCCGGATGAATCAAACTTCAACTGGTGAAGCAGGAAGTGAAAGTACCCTGCACAGAGAACTGAGATAATCTTTGAAAACAGATGAGAGTGGAAACGAAGACGATGATGAGGTCACTAGATCGAGAGCACTGTCAGAAAAAGTGGCACAGAATCAGAAATGCTCCAAGAAGTTTTGGCATATGATGAGTATGCACTGAATGTAGTAGACTGTTGATCATTATGCCAATAATGTGTCGTGTGACAGAACCACTCTCGACTAAAAGAGGCAATGGAGAGTCCTAATGAAAAGACTGGCAGGAAGCGGCTGATTGGAATATGAAGTCACTGCTGGAAGGAGACATGAGCACATCGGAACTTAGTTGAATTTGCCGAAGAGACAGAAAGGTGCAGTAGGCATCAAGATGGAGTGTTCAAAAGTCTAAGCATCATAGTGATGGTAGAGAGTGGACGATACATAGTGCAGACTCGTGCCTAAGGGCTACTCACAGTTGTATGTTTGCTGTGACTATGATGTGAAGAACGTTTTCACCAGTGGTACGAATTCAGCTCTACGACATTACTGTTCCTTTGCTGTGCAAAACAATCTACATGTGCACCAGATGGATGTTGTAAACTGCATTCCTTAATGGACACCTGGAAGAGGAAAATTTACATGGAGCAAACCAGAGGCTACGTCAAACTAGGACAGGAGCATCTAGTATGCAAACTGAAGATCCATCTTATGGCGACTGAAACAGTCCTCGCTCGCTGTTTGGAGCAAGGCGTTCACAGAGTTCATGATGGGGAATTGGATACCAAACAGAGCACGTGTCAGGACCCCTGCGTGGTTTGTTGAGCATCAAGACAAGAGCTCCGAGATACTCGCAGTTTATGTGGAGATTTGATTCTGATTACAGAGTCAACTGGAGAGCGATGAACGAGCTCAAATCGGCTCTCAAGGAGCGCTACAAGATGAAAGACATGGGTGCAGCGCTCCTACATCCTGTGGCATTCTCTGTGATCCAAAGCATAAAGAAAGAACCGTGTCATTCTTCATCAGAAGCCAGTACATTGAAGCCATACTTCGCAAAATATGGAATTGGATAATGCAAAACCCTGTTAGCAACTCCTGCAAGATGCCAACGTCAAACTGGAGAAAGAGTGATGGTGGTCAGTTAAGCCAAGTACACAAACATACCTATCATCAATGGTTGGAAAAGTCTGCTGTATTGCGCAATGGCGACAAGGCCAGACATAGCCTCAAAGCTGTGAGTGCTGTGTCAAAAGTTCACGCAAATCCGCCGACACTTCACATCTGGTCTGCTGTAAGAAGAATTACTTCGATACTTGAAATGGAGTGTGAATATTTTGCTCTGAAGTATCCAAGGTTCAGGACTTCTGGAGGCTTTAATCCGGATCATGCCAGATGCTGACTGCGGCTGGAGATCAGGATGCGGATCGCCGGCTCCAACAACAGGCAACATCTTTTCACTTGACGCGCGAGTAGCGGTGAGCTGGCTCAGAAGCAAACAAGCAAAACAGTTGCACTGTCAACAGCAGAAGCTGAATACATCGCACTCAGTCAAGCAGCTCAAGAAGGAATCTGGCTGAAACGACTGTGTGATCTTGGAGTGGAGTCTATGTCCACAGTGATCCTGGAAGACAACCAAGGAGCCATCGCAATCGCAAAGAATCCTGTGAATCACTCTAGGACCAAACACATAGACATTCGCTACCACTACATCCGTGAATGTGTGCAGAATGGACAAATAGAACTGCAATATTGTCCAACAAATGACATGAAAGCAGATATCTTTACCAAGCCACTGGCTAGGCCAAGATTTGAATATCTCAGGGGAGAGATCGGACTTTTCCCTATTTAAAAATGCTTGACAGGTGTACGAAGAACGCTGCCTGGTCAAAGCAATTTCTGAAAAAAAAGAGTTTCACAGTAAGCCTATAAACCCAAATGTAAAAGGGAATAATGTGTTTTTTGGAAAAATGTCTGCTGAAAAAGACGTTCCCAGAAAAACAATGTTAAAACAAGTTTACATTTTTTGTTGTTGTTTACCAGACTCGAATTTGTTTAAGAAGAGCACGGCTCTAACATATTATTCTTGGGGTCTTATTTTCTATTGTAAAGTAAGTGGCAGTGTTGTTTAAATCAGCAGTACCTTTTAAACCAATAGATGCGCCACTGTTCTACCCCATGGTACATACCTCTGCTATGTATGTTGAGTGAAGAAGACTCTACCAGTTCCGTAACTTTGCTTCCAGCACATGGTTGTGCTTTATATGCTGGCTGAAATAAAAAGCTTGTTCTTAAATTCATACTTTACTCACTCCTTATGTGTTACTGTATAAAGCCTGGTTTTTGCTGCAGCAATAATGCTTACGGCCATAACCACCCATGAACACGCCCCCGATCTCTTGTCTGATCTCGGAAGCTAAGCAGGGTCGGGGCCTGGTTAGTACTTGATGGGGAGACCGCCTGGGATACCAGGTGCTGTAAGGCTTTTTCTTTTTCAACTCGAGCTCATTGCCTCCCACTGTGTAGTAAGTCTGTGTTTTTTGTGCTTTTGTTGTGTTCTCTTTCTCTTCCGTTTAAAGTCGGGTTATTAACCCCCACTACATCGTATATGTCACTACTATAACATAAAGAACACCAAATATGAGAAATCACTAGCAGCTGCTATCGGTTCAAGCATGATTTGCGGGTATTGCGAAAAAAGTGCAACCCATTCGCGGTTTTTATATAAACTAAGCAAGGCTAGATCGAGTGAGATGTTTGAGGTTTATACCATTCTTAGTTCTGTCAGTTTTCTCATAATACTGCGGACTTGACATCCACACAAAATAAGCCCTACCCGGTCATTTACTTGTCACTTATCTCTTAATTGGCTTTCAGTGGTATCATAAGAAGTGCAAACAATGTCAATGAACAACACTTGAACCTAAGATCTATGTGCCTTAGATATCGTGACACTATCAAGCTCTTTAGCTCACCAAGGACTTAAAGATACATGGACCAGGGAACGGCCAAAATCACCCACCATGTTCTCTGACACTTTAAACCCATTTACCTTGGTACAACATTAACATCACACACACACCACACACACACACTAGACACACACACACACACACACACACACACACACACCACACAACACACACACACACACACACAAACACACACACACAACACACGCATTGCGCAGTGTATTGCAGATCATTTAGTAATTCATATTTCACTATAATCGTTTACATGGATAAGGAGTCTACTGAATCAATTATTGCCGTCTATATTAAACTAATGATTGTTTTTGTAAAGTATAACCGTCGGCCTCAGCAGCTTTCTCACTCCTTATGTGTTACTGTAAAAGCCTGGTTTTGCTGCAGCTATAATTGCTTACGGGCCATACCACCTGAATACGCCCGATCTCGTACTGATCTTCGAAGCTAAGCAGGGGTCGGGCCTGGTTAGTACTTTGGATGGGAGAC
>OLKM01004661.1:0-12500 GCA_900291075.1 Melanogrammus aeglefinus | reverse complement strand
AATACCCACCCATTCTCTGACACTTTAACCATTTACCTTGGTACAAACATTTAACATTCATCATCACACACACACACACACACACACACACACACACACACACACACACACACACACACACACACACACACACACACACACACACACACACACACACACACACACACAGCTGTGCGCAGTGTATTGCAGATCATTTAGTAATTCATATTTCACTATAATCGTTTACATGGATAAGGAGTCTACTGAATCAATTATTGCCGTCTATATTAAACTAATGATTGTTTTTTGTAAAAGTATAAACGTCGGGCCTCAGCAGCTTTCTCACTCCTTATGTGTTACTGTATAAAGCCTGGTTTTGCTGCAGCAATAATTGCTTTACGGCCATACCACTCTGAACACGCCCGATCTCTCGTCTGATCTCGGAAGCTAAGCAGGGTCGGGCCTGGTTAGTACTTTGGATGGGAGACCGCCTGGGAATACCAGGTGCTGTAAGCTTTTTCTTTTTCAACTCGAGCTCATTGCCTCCGTGGCCTACCGTGACCTGATCTTTACTGCCAACCGTTTGAGAGAATTTAAGCAACGTACAAAGACTCACAACGTCTCTCAAAACTATTTTTGTGAAACATGATGACAGTATAGTGATACTGCCAGCAGGGAGCACCAGAGAGCTGAAACGACAGTTCTATATTTTTCTTTAAACGTTCACACCACACCAACACGCACACACGCACTTAAGATCATGGGAGGACGGCGAAAATAACCACCCATTCTCTGGCACTTTAACCATTTATTCTTGGTACAAACATTTAAGATCATGGAGGACGGCGAAAATACCCACCCATTCTCTGACACTTTAACCATTTACCTTGGTAGAAACATTTAACATCACACACACACACACACACACACACACACACACACACACACACACACACACACGCATGCGCAGTGTATTGCAGATCATTTAGTAATTCATATTTCACTATAATCGTTTACATGGATAAGGAGTCTACTGAATCAATTATTGCCGTCTATATTAAACTAATGATTGTTTTTGTAAAAGTATAACGTCGGGCCTCAGCAGCTTTCTCACTCCTTATGTGTTACTGTATAAAGCCTGGTTTTGCTGCAGCAATAATTGCTTACGGCCATACCACCCTGAACACGCCCGATCTCGTCTGATCTCGGAAGCTTAGCAGGGTCGGGCCTGGTTAGTACTTGGATGGGAGACCGCCTGGGAATACCAGGTGCTGTAAGCTTTTTCTTTTTCAACTCGAGCTCATTGCCTCCGTGGCCTACCGTGACCTGATCTTTACTGCCAACCGTTTTGAGAGAATTTAAGCAACGTACAAAGACTCCACAACGTCTCTCAAAACTATTTTTGTGAAACATGAGGACAGTATATGTGATACTGCCAGCAGGGAGCACCAGAGAGCTGAAACGACAGTTCTATGTTTTTCTTAAACGTTCACCAACACCAACACGCACACACGCACTTAAGATCATGGGAGGACGGCGAAAATACCCACCCATTCTCTGACACTTTAACCATTTACCTTGGTACAAACATTTAACATCACACACACACACACACACACACACACACACACACACCACACACACACACACACACACACACACACACACACACACACACACACACACAGCATGCGCAGTGTATTGCAGAGATCATTTAGTAATTCATATTTCACTATAATCGTTTTACATGGGTAAGGGAGTGTCTACTGAATCAATTTATTGCCGTCTATATTAAACTAATTGAATTGTTTTTGTAAAAGTATAATGTCGGGCCTCACCAGCTTTCTGTTGTAAATCAGCAGTACTTTAACCAATAGATGGCGCCACTGTTCTACCCCATGGTACATACCTCTGCTATGTATGTTGAGTGAAGAAGACTCTACCAGTGTTCCGTAACTTTGCTTCAGCACATGTGTGCTGTGTATATGCTGGCTGAAATAAAAGCTTGTTCTAAATCAATAGGTTATGGGCCCAGAGCGTCGCCAAAAAGCTGGATTACACTGAATATTGTGGAATATAAACAGTATTGTGGGAATACACAATGGATGACAAGCTGTTTATTGACAAGCTGAGCGGACCAGAGAATTGGGCAACATGGAAGTTTTCAGATGGAACATTTGCTAAAGGCTAAAGGACTGTGGCGTATGCTAACAGAGGAGGACACACTACCAGCAGATGCCAATGCAGCAGCACGAGCTGGAGTTCACTAAGAGGACGGAGAAAGCATTCTCCATGGTAGTTGCTGAATGTAAGTACATCCCAGTTGTACCTGATAACAAGCTGTCAAACTCCCAAAGAAGCGTGGACTACGCTGAAAGGCCAATTTGAGAGAGATACTCTGGCAAATAAACTATTTCTGAAGAAGAAATATTTCAGATGTGAAATGAAAGAAGGACATGGTTTAACTGAGCATCTTAAACAAATGAAAGAGCTAACTGATCAATTAGCAGCAATAGGAGCTGTAATTGAAGAGGAGGACCAGATTGTAACTCTATTGGGAAGTTTGCCACCAAGTTATGCTACAATTGTCACTGCACTGGAAACTAAGATTGACAACCTGACACTGAAATTTGTTCAGCAAGCATTAATCAATGAAGAACAAAAGCGAGTGAATGCAACTGATAGCAGTGGTTCTACGTCAGGGTGGTGCAGCAGCAGCAATGTCATCACAATTTCGTGGAAATGTGCAGGATGGCTCCAAAAGCAGTGGGAGCAGGACAAAGCACGTGGAGATGCTATAAATGTGGGAAGGAAGGCCACATTAAACGTGACTGTCCAAGCTTGAAAAATAAACCTAAAAATAAAACTCACAAGGCCAAAAATGTGATGTTTAGAGGATGAAGATGCCTCTGAAAGTGCCTTTGTGGCTAGAGGGGAAAGCTCTGTCTGACGGGAAAGCTCTGACAAACCACAAAAGGTTGAATGGTTAATTGATTCTGGAGCATCAAAGCACATGACATGTGATCAAGAAATTCTAAAGGAATACCAGCAGTTCTCAAAAGCACAGTCAGTGAAACTCGGTGATGGCAGGGTGGTTGACGCCCTAGGAATTGGAAATGTCAACATGAAAATGACTTTCAAGACAAGTAGTGTAAAAAATGTCACAATGTATGACGCGCTGTACGTTCCAAAACTTTCTGGGAATTTATTCTCAGTGGGAGCTGCTACCAAAAAGGGAAATACAGTTCATTTTAAGAGGTCTCGCTGCTACATTCGTGGAAAAGATGGAATTCTTAGAGGAATGGGAACACAAAGATCTGATGGCCTGTATCAGCTGGATGTGGAAGGGAGTGAATCTGTCTTTCACAGTGCATCAGTAGCTGCTAGCTTGTGGCACCAGCGCCTCGGTCACACTACCAAACTGAAGGAACTAAAAGGTCTGGTGAACGGAGTGGACTTCTCTGCAGAAAAAGAGGTTCCCTTCTGTGAAGGATGTGTGGAAGGCAAACTGGCTAAAAAGCCATTCAAGTCGATTGGAGAAATACGCTCTAAGCGCAAGATGCAGTTGATTCATAGTGATGTCTGTGGTCCCATGCAGACTGAATCTATAAGTGGAGCAAAATACTTTGTTACTTTTATAGATGATTACTCAAGATGCTGCAAGGTGTACTTCATGAAACAGAAGAGTGAAGTGCTATGCAACTTCAAGGAGTTTGAGAAGACCTTCACAAACGAGTGTGGGCTGAGCGTCTCAAGGCTGAGAACGGACAATGGTGGTGAGTACACCTCAAAGGAGTTTCAAGAATATTTGAAGGCTCAAGGCATCCACCATGAAATGACTGTACCTCACTCACCACAGCAAAATGGTGTTGCAGAAAGAAAAAATAGAACACTAGTTGAAGCAGCAAGGAGCATGCTGTCTCATGCTAAGTTACCAAAGATGTTCTGGGCAGAGGCTGTAGCCACCGCAGCGTACATACAGAACAGGCTGCCTACTTCTATACTGAAGGGAGAGACACCGTATCAGAGATGGTGTGGCAAAAAACCTGATGTGAGTCACATGAAGGTGTTTGGCTGTATTGCCTATGCACATGTCCCAGATGAAGAGAGGAGGAAGCTGGACAAAAAGGCTGTGAAGCTTCGCTTTGTGGGATATGCAAACAATGCCAAAGGCTATCGCCTGTATGATGAAGAGAAAAGGAGGATCCTGATCCGTCGGGGATGTCGTGTGTTCGATTGAATCAAACTTCAACTGGAAGCAGGAAGTGAAAGGTACCCCTGCACAGAGAACGAGGATAATCTTGAAAACAGATGAGAGTGAAAACAAGAGATGATGAGGTCACTGTCGAGAGCACTGTCAGAAAAAGTGGCAGAATCAGAAATGCTCCAAGAAGATTTGGATATGATGAGTATGCTGATGTAGTGACTGTTGATCATTATGCCAATATGTGTCGTGTGACAGAACCACTCTCACTAAAAGAGGCAATGGAGAGTCCTAATGCAAAAGACTGGCAGGAAGCGGCTGACTTGGAATATGAGTCACTGCTGGAAAATGAGACATGGGACTTAGTTGAATTGCCAAGAGACAGAAAGGCAGTAGGATCAAGATGGGTGTTCAAAGTCCAAGCATCATAGTGATGGAAGAGTGGAACGATACAAGTGCAGAACTCGTTGGCCAAGGGCTACTCACAGTTGTATTGGTGCTGACTATGATGAAACGTTTTCACCAGTGGTACGATTCAGCTCTATTTCGTTACATTACTGTCCTTTGCTGTGCAAAAACAATCTACATGTTGCACCAGATGGATGTTGTAACTGCATTCCTTAATGGACACCTGGAAGAGGAAATTTACATGGAGGCAACCAGAGGGGCTACGTTCAAACTAGGACAGGAGGCATCTAGTATGCAAACTGGGAAGATTCAATCTATGGACTTGAAACAGTCTCCTCGCTGTTGGAGCAAGGCGTTCACAGAGTTCATGATGGGAATTGGATTCAAACAGAGCACGTCAGACCCCTGCGTGTTTGTGAGATCAAGACAAGAGCTCGAGATACTCGCAGTTTATGTGGATGATTTGATTCTGATTACAGAGTCAACTGAGAGCATGAACGAGCTCAAATCGGCTCTCAAGGAGCGCTACAAGATGAAAGACATGGGTGAGCTGTCCTACATCCTGGGCATCTCTGTGATCCAAGATAAAGAAAAGAACCGTGTCATTCTTCATCAGAAGCAGTACATTGAAGCCATACTTCGCAAATATGGAATGGATAATGCAAACCCTGTAGCAACTCCTGCAGATGCCAACGTCAAACTGAGGAAGAGTGATGGTGTCAGTAAGCCAGTACACCAACATACCTATCAGTCAATGGTTGGAAGTCTGCTGTATGCTGCCAATGGCGACAAGGGCCAGACATAGGCTCAAGCTGTGAGTGCTGTGTCAAAGTTCAACGCAAATCCGGACACTTCACATCTGACTGCTTGTAAAGAGAATACTTCGATACTTGAAATTGGAGGTGTGAATATTGCTCTGAAGTATCAGAGGTCAGACTCTGGAGCTTTATATCGGATATGCAGATGCTGACTGGGCTGGAGATCAGGATGATCGCCGGTCAACAACAGGCAACATCTTTCTACTGAGCGGAGGAGCGGTGAGCTGGCTCAGCAAGAAACAAGCAACAGTTGCACTGTCAACAGCAGAAGCTGAATACATCGCACTCAGTCAAGCAGCTCAAGAAGGAATCTGGCTGAAACGACTGTGTGATCTTGGAGTGGAGTCTATGTCCACAGTGATCCTGGAAGACAACCAAGGAGCCATCGCAATCGCAAAGAATCCTGTGAATCACTCTAGGACCAAACACATAGACATTCGCTACCACTACATCCGTGAATGTGTGCAGAATGGACAAATAGAACTGCAATATTGTCCAACAAATGACATGAAAGCAGATATCTTTACCAAGCCACTGGCTAGGCCAAGATTTGAATATCTCAGGGGAGAGATCGGACTTTTCCCTATTTAAAAATGCTTGACAGGTGTACGAAGAACGCTGCCTGGTCAAAGCAATTTCTGAAAAAAAGAGTTTCCAGTAAGCTATAACAAATGTAAAAGAATAATGTGTTTTTTTGGAAAAAATGTCTGTGAAAAAGAGTTCCAGAAAAACAATGTAAAACAAGTTTACATTTTTTTGTTGTTGTTTACAGACTCGATATTTGTTAAGAAGAGCACGGCTCTAACATATTATTTCTTGGGTCTTATTTCTATTGTAAAAGTAAGTGGGAGTGTTGTAAATCAGCAGTACTTTAACCAATAGATGGCGCCACTGTTCTACCCCATGGTACATACCTCTGCTATGTATGTTGAGTGAAGAAGACTCTACCAGTGTTCCGTAACTTTGCTTCAGCACATGTGTGCGTGTGTGTATATGCTGGCTGAAATAAAAGCTTGTTCTAAATCAATACTTTCTCACTCCTTATGTGTTACTGTATAAAGCCTGGTTTTGCTGCAGCAATAATTGCTTACGGCCATACCACCCTGAACACGCCCGATCTCGTCTGATCTCGGAAGCTAAGCAGGGTCGGGCCTGGTTAGTACTTGGATGGGAGACCGCCTGGGAATACCAGGTGCTGTAAGCTTTTTCTTTTTCAACTCGAGCTCATTGCCTCCGTGGCCTACCCGTGACCTGATCTTTACTGCCAACCGTTTGAGAGAATTTAAGCAACGTACAAAGACTCACAACGTCTCTCCAAAACTATTTTTGTGAAACATGGAGGACAGTATAGTGATACTGCCAGCAGGAGCACCAGAGAGCTGAAACGACAGTTCTATATTTTTCTTAAACGTTCACCCACACCAACCACGCACACACGCACTTTAAGATCATGGGAGGACGGCGAAAATACCCACCCATTCTATGACACTTTAACCATTTTACCTTGTTACAAACATTTAACATCACACACACACACACACACACGCACACCACACACACACAACCACCACACACACACACACACACACACACACACACACACACCGCAATGCGCAGTGTATTGGCAGATCATTTAGTAATTCATATTTTCACTATAATCGTTTACATGGATAAGGAGTCTACTGAATGAATTATTGCCGTCTATATTAAACTAATGATTGTTTTTGTAAAAAGTATAACGTCGGGCCTCAGCAGCTTTCTCAGTCCCTTATGTGTTTACTGTATAAAGCCTGGTTTTTGCTGCAGCAATAATTGCTTACGGCCATACCACCCTGAATACGCCCGATTCTCGTCTGATCTCGGAAGCTAAGCAGGGTCGGGCCTGGTTAGTACTTGGATGGGAGAACGCCTGGGAATACAAGGTGCTTGTAAGCTTTTTCTTTTTCAACTCGAGCTCATTGCCTCCGTTGCCTACCGTGACCTGATCTTTACTGCCAACCGTTTGAGAGAATTTAAGCAACGTACAAAGACTCACAACGTCTCTCAAAACTATTTTTGTGAAACATGAGGACAGTATAGTGATACTGCCAGCAGGGAGCACCAGAGAGCTGAAACGACAGTTCTATATTTTTCTTAAACGTTCACCCACACCAACACGCACACACGCACTTAAGATCATGGGAGGACGGCGAAAATACCCACCCATTCTCTGACACTTTAACCATTTACCTTGGTACAAACATTTAACATCACACACACCACACACACACACACACACACACAACACACACACACACACACACACACACACGCATGCGCAGTGTATTGCAGATCATTTAGTAATTCATATTTCACTATAATCGTTTAAATGGATGTGTTACTGTATAAAGCCTGGTTTTGCTGCATCAATAATTGCTTACGGCCATACCACCCTGAACACGCCCGATCTCGTCTGATCTCGGAAGCTAAGCAGGGTTGGGCCTGGTTAGTACCTGGATGGGAGACAGCCTGGGAATACCAGGTGCTGTAAGCTTTTTCTTTTTCAACTCGAGCTCATTGCCTCCGTGGCCTACCGTGACCTGATCTTTACTGCCAACCGTTTGAGAGAATTTAAGCAACGTACAAAGACTCACAACGTCTCTCAAGAACTATTTTTGTGAAACATGAGGACAGTATAGTGATACTGCCAGCAGGGAGCACCAGAGAGCTGAAACGACAGTTTCTATATTTTTCTTAAACGTTCACCCACACCAACACGCACACACGCACTTAAGATCATGGGAGGATGGCGAAAATACCCACCCATTCTCTGACACTTTAACCATTTACCTTGGTACAAACATTTAACATCACACACACACACACACACACACACACACACACACACACACACACACACACACACACACACACACACACACACACACACACACACACACGCATGCGCAGTGTATTGCAGATCATTTAGTAATTCATATTTCACTATAATCGTTTACATGGATAAGGAGTCTACTGAATCAATTATTGCCGTCTATATTAAACTAATGATTGTTTTTGTAAAAGTATAACGTCGGGCCTCAGCAGCTTTCTCACTCCTTATGTGTTACTGTATAAAGCCTGGTTTTGCTGCAGCAATAATTGCTTACGGCCATACCACCCTGAACACGCCGATCTCGTCTGATCTCGGAAGCTAAGCAGGGTCGGGCCTGGTTAGTACTTGGATGGGAGACCGCCTGGGAATACTAGGTGCTGTAAGCTTTTTCTTTTTCAACTCGAGCTCATTGCCTCCGTGGCCTACCGTGACCTGATCTTTACTGCCAACCGTTTGAGAGAATTTAAGCAACGTACAAAGACTCACAACGTCTCTCAAAACTATTTTTGTGAAACATGAGGACAGTATAGTGATACTGCCAGCAGGGAGCACCAGAGAGCTGAAACGACAGTTCTATATTTTTCTTAAACGTTCACCCACACCAACCAACACGCACACACGCACTTAAGATCATGGAGGACGGCGAAAATACCACCCATTCTCTGACACTTTAACCATTTACCTTGGTACAAACATTTAACATCACACACACACACACACACACACACACACACACACACACACACACACACACACACACACACACACACACACACACACAACACACACACACACACACGCATGCGCAGTGTATTGCAGATCATTTAGTAATTCATATTTCACTATAATCGTTTACATGGATAAGGAGTCTACTGAATCAATTATTGCCGTCTATATTAAACTAATGATTGTTTTTTGTAAAAGTATAACGTCGGGCCTCAGCAGCTTTCTCACTCCTTATGTGTTACTGTATAAAGCCTGGTTTTGCTGCAGCAATAATTGCTTACGGCCATACCACCCTGAACACGCCAGATCACGTCTGATCTAGGAAGCTAAGCAGGGTCGGGCCTGGTTAGTACTTGGATGGGAGACCGCCTGGGAATACCAGGAGCTGTAAGCTTTTTCTTTTTCAACTCGAGCTCATTGCCTCCGTGCTACCGTGACTCGTGATCTTTACTGCCAACCGTTTGAGAGAATTTAAGCAACGTACAAAAGACTCACAACGTCTCTCAAAACTATTTTTGTGAAACATGAGGACAGTATAGTGATACTGCCAGCAGGGAGCACCAGAGAGCTGAAACGACAGTTCTATGTTTTTCTTAAACGTTCACCCACACCAACACGCACACACGCACTTAAGATCATGGAGGAGGACGGCGAAAATACCACCCATTCTCTCTGACACTTTAACCATTTACCTTGGTACAAACATTTAACATCACACACCACACACACACACACACACACACACACACACACACACACACACACACACACACACACACACACACACACACGCATGCGCAGTGTATTGCAGATCATTTAGTAATTCATATTTCACTATAATCGTTTACATGGATAAGGAGTCTACTGAATTCAATTTATTGCCGTCTATGTTAAACTAATGATTGTTTTTGTAAAAGTATAACGTCGGGCCTCAGCAGCTTTCTCACTCCTTCTTTTTTTTACTGTATAAAGCCTGGTTTTGCTGCAGCAATAATTGCTTACGGCCATACCACACTGACACACCCGATCTCGTCTGATCTCGGAACTAAGCAGGGTCGGGCCTGGTTAGTACTTGGATGGGAGACCGCCTGGGAATACCAGTTGCTGTAAGCTTTTTCTTTTTCAACTCGAGCTCATTGCCTCCGTGGCCTACCGTGACCTTGATCTTTACTGCCACCGTTTGAGAAGAATTAAGCAACGTACAAAGACTCACAACGTCTCTCAAAACTATTTTTTGTGAAACATGGAGGACAGTATAGTGATACTGCCAGCAGGGAGCACCAGAGAGCTGAAACCGACAGTTCTATATTTTTCTTAAACGTTCACCCACACCAACACGCACACACGCACTTAAGATCATGGGAGGACGGCGAATAATACCCACCCATTCTATGACACTTTACCATTTACCTTGGTACAAACATTTAACATCACACACACACACACACACACACACACACACACACACACACACCACACACACACACACACACACACACACACACACACACACGCATGCGCAGTGTATTGCAGATCATTTTAGTAATTCATATTTCACTATAATCGTTTACATGGATAAGGAGTTCTAACTGAGATGAATGATTGCGGTCCATATGTAAACTAATGATATGTGTTTTGTGAAAGCGCATAACGTCGGCAGCCACAGCAGCTTTCTCACTCTTTATGTGTTACTGTATAAAGCTGGTTTTGTGCTGCGCGTAATTGTTTACGGTGCATAATACCCTCGCCTAAGTCACCAGAGTCAGCATTAAGTGTAGACACAGGACCCAGCGCGAAAACGTAGGAAAATCTGATCTGAAGTGTTGTTTGTGTGTCTGTGGATGGACGAGTTCCCCCAGATGTTCACTAAGGGCTATGGAAGCTACTCCTTCATCCTCTTCCTCCCTAACTTATGTGTGTGTTGGTTTTACAAACTGACCCGATTAAAGACAAATACAGATCACGGCTGCAGTGGACAGACGTCTCTTGGTTTTATTTTTTGTGAACAGCCAGGCCCCGCATCGAACACCTCTGAGCATCCAAAGCGAAGCGTCATTGTTCCACTTATCTGGACGATTCATCTGCCAGGTCAAAGTTGAGTTGTCTTGAACTCCATGATTGGGTGGACCATAGGGTGAGACACTCAAGCGCAAATGATGTGCATTTTGGGCATTTACGTTTGTGTACGTGGCTAGACATCGTTAACAGATTTCACACTGACACATCATGTGAATCTGTTCGATCTGATCAACATGCCGTTGTCCGTTCCGTTGACTCACACACACACACACACACACACACACGCTCATGCGCAGTTGTATTGCAGATCATTTAGTAATTCATATTCACTATAATCGTTTACATGGATAAGGAGTCTACTGAATCAATTATTGCCGTCTTACTATTAAAACTTTAATGGATTGTTTTTTGTAAAAGTATACGTCGGCCTAGCAGCTTTCTCACTCGCTTATGTGTTACTGTATAAAACCCTGGTTTGCGTGCAGGCAATAATTGTACGGCCATTACCACCCTGAACACGCCAACCGTTTCTATCTCGAAAGTAAGCAGTCGCCTGTAGACTTGATGGGAGACCGCCCGGGAATGCAAGTCGTAAGCTTTTTCTTTTTTTTTTTCAAAAAACTTCGAAGGGAGGGTCATTGCCTCCGTGGCCTACCGTTACCTATCTTTCACTGCCAAACCGTTGCAGAGAATTTAAGCAACGTACAAAGATCACAACGCTCTTCAAACTATTTTTGTAAACATGAGACAGTATAGTATACTCCACAGGAGCACCAGAGAGCTAAACGACTAGTTCTGTTATTTTTCTTAAACGTCTCACCCACACCAACACGCACACACGCACTTAAGATCATGGAAGCCGAGGACGGCGATGATAATTACCCACCCATTGTCTTGACACTTTACCATTTACCCTTTTGGTACAAACAATTTAAACATCACACATTGACACACACACACACAATCACCACACACACACACAACACACACACACAAGTCACACACACACAGCACACACACACACACACGCATGGCGCAGTGTTTTGCAGTATCATTGTAATTAATTTCACTTATAATCGTACATATAAAGGAGTTCTACTGAAATTCGCATATTATTGCCGTCTAATATTAAACTAATGATTGTTTTTATAAAGTTATGAACGTCGGGCCTCAGCACTTTCTCACCCTTATGTTGTTACTGGTTATTAAAGCCTAGTTTGCTTGCAGCAATAATGCTTACCCAGTTATACCACCGCTGAACACGCCGATCTCGTTTATTCTTGGAAGCTAAGCAGGGCGCCTGGTTGTACTTGGATGGAGACCGTACCTGGAGGATACCAGGTGCTATATCAACTCTAGCTCATTGCCCCGTGGCCTACGTGGACCTGATCTTTACTGCCAACCGTCTTGAGAGAATTTAAGCAACGTACAAAGACTCACACGTCTTCTCAAAAACTATTTTTTGTGAACATAA
>OLKM01004660.1:5000-20794 GCA_900291075.1 Melanogrammus aeglefinus | reverse complement strand
GTTCCGCCATCCGCTCCCTTCCAACCCTCCTGCTCTGACTCCCTACTGTAAGTCACATGTTCCCCCATCAACCCCCCGACCCTCCTGCTGTGACTCCTCTACTGTAGTCAACATGTTCCCCATCGCCCCCTGAACCCTCCTGCTTGTGAACTCCTACTGTTAGTCAAAATGTTCCCCCATCGCCCCCCTGACCCTCCCTGCCTTGTGACTCTACTGTAAGCCGAACATGTCCCCATCTTCCCCCTGACCCTCCTGCTGTGACCTACTGTAGGTCAAACATGTTTCCCCATCGCCCCCCTGACCCTCCTGCTGTGACTCTACTGTAGTCAACATGTTCCCCCATCACCCCCTGGACCCTCCTGCTCTGACTCTATTGTAGTCAACATGTTCCCCCATCGCCCCCCTGACCCTCTCTTGCTGGTGACTCTCTCCTACCTGTAGTCAACCATGTTTCCCCCATCGCCCCACTGACCCTCCTGCTGCTGTGACTCTACTGTAGGTCACATGTGTTCCCCATCGCCCCCCTGACCCTCCTGCTGTGGACTCTTACTGTAGATGTCACATGTTCCCCCATCGCCCCTCGACCCTCCTGCTGTGACTCTCTACTGTAGTCAACATATGTTCCCCCATCGCCCCCTCGACCCTCCTGCTGTGACTCTCTACTGTAGTCAAACATGTTCTCCCCATCTCCCCCTCTGACCCTCCTGGCTGCTGTGACCTTTTCTTCTACCTGTTAGTTTTCAACTACTACCATGTTCCCCCATCGCCCCCTGGACCCTCCTGCTGTGACTCTCTACTGTAGTCAACATGTTCTCCCCCATCATCGCCCCCGCCGACCCTCCTGCTGTGGAACTCTTACTGTAGTCGCTCACAATGTTCCCTAAATCGTTTCAATTAGGATGGACTTGCTGAATTTGCTTTGGACAGAGCAAGAACTGAGGGTCCCCCATCGCCCCCTCGACCCTCCTGCTGTGACTCTCTACTGTAGTCAACATGTTCCCCCATCGCCCCCCTGACCCTCCTGCTGTGACTCTCTACTGTAGTCAACATGTTCCCCCATCGCCCCCCTCGACCCTCCTGCTGTGACTCTCTACTGTAGTCAACATGTTCCCCCATCGCCCCCTCGACCCTCCTGCTGTGACTCTCTACTGTAGTCAACATGTTCCCCACTCCCTGGAGGCCCTGGAACATTTGTTGTTTTAAAATGGTTAAAAATCTGTGGATCCAACCCAACGTGTCCAAGTGTCCTATGATATGTTAACATGTGATTGGTTAATGATGTGTTAACATGTGATTGGTTAATGATGTGTTAACATGTGATTGGTTAATGATATGTTAACATGTGATTGGTTAATGATGTGTTAACATGTGATTGGTTAATGATATGTTAACATGTGATTGGTTAATGATGTGTTAACATGTGATTGGTTAATGATGTGTTAACATGTGATTGGTTAATGATGTGTTAACATGTGATTGGTTAATGATGTGTTAACATGTGATTGGTTAATGATGTGTTAACATGTGATTGGTTAATGATGTGTTAACATGTGATTGGTTAATGATGTGTTTACATGTATTGGTTAATGATGTGTTAACATGTGATTGGTTAATGATGTGTTAACATGTGATTGGTTAATGATGTGTTAACATGTGATCGGTTAATGATGTGTTAACATGTGATTGGTTAATGATGTGTTAACACGTGATTGGTTAATGATGTGTTTACATGTATTGGTTAATGATAGTCCTCTGATGTGTTAACATGTGGTTGGTTAATGATGTGTTAACATGTGATTGGTTAATGATGTGTTTACATGTATTGGTTAATGATAGTCCTCTGATGTGTTAACATGTGGTTGGTTAATGACAGTCCTCTGATGTGTTAACATGTGATTGGTTAATGATAGTCCTCTGATGTGTTAACATGTGGTTGGTTAATGATAGTCCTCTGATGTGTTAACATGTGGTTGGTTAATGACAGTCCTCTGATGTGTTAACATGTGATTGGTTAATGAATCCTCTGATGTGTTAACATGTGGTTGGTTAATGATAGTCCTCTAACATGTGAGCTCCTCCTTGCAGAGCTCCATGAATCCTCTTCTGTTTGAGGCGGGCTTTATCAAACCACTCCCCTTGCGTCACCCGAGGGGCTTGCTGAGGGGTCGATCCAGCTGTCCGTCAGCAGGGCTAATTTTGCCCCGCCTCTCCATAGGCTCGTCAGGCAGAGGTCTGGTTCACTTCAGCCAACCCAACGTCCCCAACACCACCACCCTGTTGCTAAGCGACGATGGCTCAACCCTCTACGTGGGGGCACGGAATTACATCCTCTCATTGGACGTCAGCGATCCTGAGGTCATCACTCTGAAGAAGGAGGTTGGTTAGGATTTTATGGTAGGAGGAGCTACAATCATATAGGAGGAGGAGCTACAATCATATAGTAGGAGGAGCTACAATCATATAGTAGGAGGAGCTACAATCATATAGTAGGAGGAGCTACAATCATATAGTAGGAGGAGCTACAATCATATAGTAGGAGGAGCTACAATCATATAGTAGGAGGAGCTACAATCATATAGTAGGAGGAGCTACAATCATAGAGTAGGAGGAGCTACAATCATATAGTAGGAGGAGCTACAATCATATAGTAGGAGGAGCTACAATCATATAGTAGGAGGAGCTACAATCATATAGTAGGAGGAGCTACAATCATATAGGAGGAGGGGCTACAATCATATAGGAGGAGGAGCTACAATCATAGAGTAGGAGGAGCTACAATCATATAGTAGGAGGGGCTACAATCATATAGTAGGAGGAGCTACAATCATATAGGAGGAGGAGCTAACAATCCACCATGTTGCGTAAGGAGACGATGGCTCAACCCTCTACGTGGGGCACGGAATTACATCCTCTATCATTGGACGTCAGCGATCCTGAGGTCATCACTCTGAAGAAGGAGGTTGGCTACAATCATATAGTAGGAGGAGCTACAATCATATAGTAGGAGGAGCTACAATCATATAGTAGGAGGAGCTACAATCATATAGTAGGAGGAGCTACAATCATATAGTAGGAGGAGCTACAATCATATAGTAGGAGGAGCTACAATCATATAGTAGGAGGAGCTACAATCATATAGGAGGAGGAGCTACAATCATATAGTAGGAGGAGCTACAATCATATAGTAGGAGGAGCTACAATCATATAGGAGGAGGGGCTGATATCATACGGTAGTGTGTGTGTGTGTGTGTGTGTGTGTGTGTGTGTGTGTGTGTGTGTGTGTGTGTGTGTGTGTGTGTGTGTGTGTGTGTTTCTCCAGACGAAGTGGTCACCATCTAGGAAGGACATCGAGTCATGTCGTAACAAGCAAAAGAGTGCGGAGGTAAGGATGACATCCTCTGAGAACGAGAGGCTTACAAGGCCGAACAAACATACACAAACATACACAAACATACACAAACATACACAAACATACACAAACATACACAAACATACACAAACATACACAAACATACACAAACATACACATACTCATGATGGATGGATTGAAGGAGAAACGAACTGCTTCATTGATGCTTCTTTATTTCCTGTTTAACATGTGGTTGTACGTCTTGTAAACATGTTGTACGCCTGGCTAACATGTTAACATGTTGTTTTGCGTCTGCCTATCATGTTCACATGTTGTTGTACATCTGGATGACATGTTAACATGTTGTTTTCCGTCTGACTAACATGTTAACATATAGTTGTGAGACTTGTGAGATGAACACATGGTTGGGTGAATGGCTGAATTGAGCGACGGCTCATGCTGTTGCCTGTGACCTCCCCCCAGGTCGACTGTCCCAACTTTATCCGCGTGCTGCAGCCCATGAACTCCACCCACCTCTACGCCTGTGGCAGCCATGCCTACAACCCCCATAATGCACTGCTGGTAGGAGAGAGAGGGCAGCAGGTCTCAGTGTCACCCACCCAAAGATGGCGCCTAGTACTTCTTCTAAAACTACAATTGAGTCATTCAGCAGATGCTTTTCCACCACCCTGTTCATAAGACCACTAGCTGGAGCAGTTTCCCTCCACCGGTCAGTGGTCTTGATCTGGTTGTGTCTCCTCCCAGTCCTCCCAGTCCTCAGACAGCCTCTCTCTCCTCCCCAGGACATTCAGACCCTCACCCTGACCTCCGTCTCCATTGCCAAGGGCCGCTGCCCCTTCAACCCCTTTGAGAGGAACACGGCAATCACCATCGGTACGCTCCCAGGAAACCCTCTTCACATGTTAACACTCTCCAGCCTATAGCAGCGCATCATGGGGCTTTAGGGAGCTTTAACACAACGCGTGCGTCTAATGTTAACATGTTGTTGTAACATGTTGATCCTCCAGACGGGGAGCTGTTCACCGGCACCACAGAGGACTTCAGGGGGAGTCAGCCCAGCATCTCTCGTCATTTCAGCCGAGACGGAGGCAAAGCCATCCATCTGGAGAGCTCCAACTTCTTATTGGACGGTAAGCTAGGCAACGCCCACCAAACTTTGAGACGTCCTGCTGTCACTACAAAATAAAAGTCCTTTCTGTAGAGGTGGTCAGAGGCAGCGCAGAGGATGCGCAAGCAGGATGGTCTAGGAGTGAGGGGTGCAAATCCCTGTGTCAGGCTAGAACCTCTAAGCAAGACAGCCTGACCCCTCCCTGCCTACCCTCTCCTTAATATCCTGCTTCAAAAGGAGTCACTGTAGCGTGGCTTTGCACAATGCTAAAGGGTGGCCAGTGGCCTGCATTGAATGAAGTGAGCACACTGAGGTTGACTCAACAACATGTCTGAACAATGCTTTCAGTCTCCTCATGTCTCCATTCATGGATCATATGAAACTTTGTCTTTACTGCGAGACGGCTCACTCTCACTTCAGTAGGAACTAAGCAACCATGACCGCCAATTTCAAACATCTGTCGTCAGTATTTTCATACGCTCTAATATCTCTCTCCCTGAAGTATGTAAGCTAAACGCAGAGCAGTCTGTTGGTTGGGGCTTCTGTTTCCCAGTAGAAAGGTTCTGAATTCAACCCCTGAGTCCTATCTGTAGGGAGCCTTGCGAAAGAAACCCTTAACCTCAAATCTGCCGCATCTTAATGACACAGGATTCACTTTTGATGAATACATCTGCTGGGACCAACACCAAATACAGTCAGATCACTGGACCCACAGGACCTGGTCTGTCACTCACCCCCCCCCCCCCCCTTTGACTGGACCCAGGAGTGGGTTGGCTGGTAACCAGAAGGTCGCTAGTTCGATCCCCGACTCCTCCTAGCTGAGTGTCGAGGTGTCCCTGAGCAAGACACTCCACCCTGACTGCTCCCGACGAGCTGGCTGTCGCCCTCCGTGGCTGACACAGCCGTCGGTGTGTGAATGTGTGCATCAATGGGTGAATGTTAGGCAATATTGTAAAGCGCTTTGACTGGCCACTGGTTAGAGAACCGCAGTATAAATACAGTCCATTTACGACTTTCCAAACTAACTCACTCTGATCACTGAGAAGGGTTTCAGAGTGGAGGGTGATTCGCCCTGGTACATCTCACACCAAACCCCCTTATTTGGATGAATGAATGATTTGTTCTATTATGTCACGTCTAAGATTCCCCCACACCTCGGGCTGTTGTTAATCCTTGTGTCTGTGTAATGACTTTAGGAGCAGTGACTAACGAGGGCTGATGACTCACTAACTTTCATCCTCACTTCCCGTCTCTCAGAGCCCACATTTGTCAGTTCAGCTTTCGACCAGGAGAAGGGGAAGCTCTACTTCTTCTTCTCGGAGGTCCTGAAGGAGTTCAATTACATGCTGGAGCACAGGGGAGCCAGGCTAGCTCAGGTCTGCAAGGTAACGCACAGAATGAAGCACACAACGTTCCTGTTTGTATTCACTTTGAGGGTGTTAAGTAGACGCTTTTATCCAAAGTGACTTTCAATAAGTACATTTGTCAGAAGAAAGAGTAACCACAATATACCGCTGTCGGTACGGTAAGGATGTTCATAGAACCAAGTTCCGAGCACTAACAATCGCTAAGTTAACCCATTCCCCGTACACAACGTAGATAGCTAGGATAAGATGCTACACGTTGCTAAGAACTGTGTTTAAGTGCCAGGACATACTGTACATAACATGCGATAAGTGCGTGAGAGTGAGATGGGGGGTTAAGGAGGGGGGGTGGCAGAGTCTAGGTGACCTCTGAACTCTGAACCGCTCAAGTGTGGGGTTGTTACGGGACTGTGACAGGGGGTCCACGCTGTCTGTTCTGTTGTTCCTCCAGGACGACGTTGGAGGACAGAGAACTCTCCAGAGAAAGTGGACGTCCTTCGCCAAGTCCCTGCTGCTGTGCCAGCCTCCAAAGCAGCAGCCCTTTGACCTGCTGCAGGATATGTTCACCCTCCAGCCACCAGGGGGAGACTCCTCCAGAGAGACGCTGTTCTATGGCGTCTTCACCAGCCAGTGGTAGGATCACTGGAGATGAAGTGACTGAAATTTAAACTCACTACGGTTTGTCTCTGGGCGGCCACAAAACTTTGTGTATGAAATAATGAAACACAAAAAGAGTATATACACACAAAAAAAACAACCTGGTGGTATTGTGTGGGCCGCAAGTCGTGCTTGTGGTTAACATGTTGTAGTGAGAGTGGTTAACATGTTAACATGTTGTGCGTGTAGCTAAATTGTTACATTGTTGTTTTGTGTCTGGCTGGCATGTTAACATGTTGTGCATCTGGGTAACATGTTAACATGTTTTGCATCTGGGTAACATGTTAACATGTTGTTGTGCATCTGGCTAACATGTTAACATATTGTGCGTCTGGCTAACATGTTGACATGTTGTGTGTCTGGCTAACATGTTAACATGTTGTGCGTGGGGTTGACGTGTTAACAGTTGTTGTGCATCTGGCTGACATGTTAACCTGTTGTTGTATGTCTGGCTAACATTTTTAACATGTTGTGCGGTCTCATTAACATTTTAACATGTTGTTGTGTGTCTCGCTAACATGTTAACATGTTGTTGTAAGTGTGGCTAACATGTTAACATGTCTTTGTGTGTCTCGTTAACATGTTGTGGGTCTGTCTCACATGTTAACATGTTGTTGTGCGTCTGGATGACATGTTAATATGTTGTTGTGCATCTGGCTCACATGTTAACATGTTGTGGGTGTGTCCAACATGTTAACATGATGTTGTGCTTCTGGCTAACATTTAACATGTCGTTGTGCGTCTCGTTAACCTGTTGTTGTGCGTCTCGTTAACATGTTGTGTGACTGGCTAACATGTTAACTTGTCGTTGTGCATCGGGCTGACATGTTAACAAGTTGTTGTGCATCTCATTAACATGTTGATGTGTGTTCTCAGGTCCCGGGGCTCAGAGGCGTCTGCAGTGTGTGGGTTCAAGATAGAGGACATCAGGAAGGTGTTTTCAGGCGACTACAGGACCTTCGACCCGGACAAGCACCACTGGAGCACCTCAGGAACCCGGAGGAACGTCGAGGGACAGGTTTGTCCAACCAATCAGACACTGAACCCCTTTAGAATCAACCAATCAGAACCTGAACTCCTTTAGAATCAACCAATCAGTTCCATTCATACATCAATACATTCATGTTACATTCATACATGCTGACATTCATTCATTCATACATTTACACTGATACTTTCAAACATTCTTACAATCATACATGGTCACATTCATCCATTCATACCATGGTCACATTCAGCCATTCATACCATGGTTCCATTCACCCATTCATACCGTGGTTCCATTCATCCATTCATACCATGGTTCCATTCATCCATTCATACCATGGTTCCATTCATCCATTCATACCATGGTTCCATTCATCCATTCATACCCATGGTTACATTCATCCATTCATACCATGGTTCCATTCATCCCATGGTTACATTCATCCATTCATGCCATGGTTACATTCATCCATTAATAGATTCACCCCTTCATCCCTTCCTCCCCCCCCCCCCCCCCAGTGCGGCCTGTGGAACGCCAGCGACGTGGTCCTGGAGGAGGTGAAGAAGAGCTTCCTGAGCCACGGCAGCGTGCAGGCGGCCCCGCTCCTGACCTCCACGGGGCCCCACGCCGCGGCCTACAGCCGGCTGGTCGCCACGACGACCCTGTCGGCCAATCAGAAGGAGTACACCGTCCTGCTCCTGCTGACAGGTGGGGTGACTCATGGATCTCTGAACACACCGGTGTGTGGCTGTGTGTGTGTGTGTGTGTGTGTGTGTGTGTGTGTGTGTGGTGTGTGTGTGTGTGTGTGTGTGTATGTACGTTGTGGGTGTACGTACAGTTTGTGTGCATGGCGTCGACTTCGATGTACGGGGGGGACGGGGGCGGGACATGTCCCCCACACTATTTAAAATACGAAATTTTGTGTCCCCCCACTTTTAAAAATGCGACCCGAACACAAAAAGAAAAAAAAAACAAAAAACACATATTCAACCGAAATCGTCGAGTCTAGATCATGCTGATAGGCGCGCACGAAGACATCCTCACAGCATGCACAAACAGCGGGCTGTGAGTGGAGCAAATGAGGGGGGCGGATTCTGATCATCAGTATCTCTCATTCAGTGCCGGCGCGAGCACCTGTGGTTAATCATTCCAGCAGGCAGGCACCTACCTACACTTGGCAGTTGAAAGGCAGCCTGTCGTCCTGACACATACAGCCGAGCGCGAGCGAAACGGCGACGAAAACTCGCGCGAGGGTGTCCTGATATGCAGCGTGACGATTTTGTCGCGAGTGTATTTTATTGGTTAAGAATCCAAACCAATCCAAATCATCGAGGGATGTAAACACATTCAACAGGAAGCAGCGTGTGTACTTATCAACCAATAAGAAGTGTTTTAGGGCGGGACACCGCCGCGGCGAAATGTCGTCCAGATAGAGACAACGCGCGAGCGATAAATAGCGATTTTTTTGTTGTTTTTATATCATCGCGCGAGGGGGAGGGGGCGAGGCGGCTACGTGGGCTGTCTGTACACACAGCGTTATAATAAAGAAGTTTCAAGACAGCCAGCCAAAATTGACATTTTTATTCAGAAATATAGGCGGTCCTTTTGCTTCCCTGTAAAAAGCATGTTTGTGACACTGGATAACGTGGAATATGGATACATCATCTAGCCTGCATGTGGAGGGCCACATAAGGTAAGAAATTGGTTTACGTAAACTTTGCTGCTGGTTTTGTTTGCTCGTGATGACCTGGCCAAAGGTTACCCACGGTCCTAAGCGATTTGTGATCATCTGATTCTGGTTGGTGCTCCAGCTAGTTAGTATGCTATTCATATATAGATTGCAGCTAGTAGCAGCTACACACGGTTCGATTTGCTATGCCCAATGTGGTTATAGTTGTTTTGTTCTGATTGAGATATTTGACGTTGGATTTGGAGCCAGTGGTAGGCCTATCCTGACATTAAATATGTGTTCTCGTATAACCTGCTGTGTGTGATTAATCTTAAACTCTAGGGGATTTTATTTGCGGGCAATTTGCTCTCATGATGTAACGAGTGAAGTGGTGAATTGGTCCTTCGCGAGTGTTTTACTGGTGGTCAGGATTTGGCAGATGCACTTCTCCTCTGGGTGCTGTTGTTTTTCATTTTTTAATGCAGCATAACATTATGCTACCAGCAACCCTTGCTCTTCTTCAAAAGGCTGACACCTCGTCCTGACATACAGCGAGCGAGCGAAACGGCGACGAAAACTCGCGCGAGGGTGTCCTGATATGCAGCGTGACGATTTTGTGGCGCGAGTGTATTTTATTGGTTAAGAATCCAAACCAATCAAATCATCGAGGGATGTAAACACATTCAACAGGAAGCAGCGTGTACTTATCAACCAATAAGAAGTGTTTAGGGGCGGGACACCGCCGCAAAATTGTCCTCCAGATTAGAGACAACGCGAGCGATAAATTCAGGGTTGAGCGACATCGCTGGACGGCGCGACGTCGCTCGCAGCACGTCAGGACAGGCTCATTGAAAAGTACACATTCTAATCACTTTTCCTCGTTCGCTCGCTCGCGTCGCTGTCGCATCGCTGTATGTCAGGACGGGGTGTGATGCTCAGTAGTACCTCGTTTCATTTCGTAGCCTACCCCCTTTACAGTCTGCCATTGATTGTCTGGTATAACTTTGTGTTGATGTCAAGATAAGTGTTAAATTGCCAACACTTTTCTTTTGTCCTGTTGTGTATTAGGTATTACATATCCCGAGCCAATACTCTGGTGTTTCCAACGTTCGTTTGCGACAAACAAGCCAAAACACAAACTGGTTTTTCAAACACCTGACAATACACTGCAGAGCATATTGTAATGCAGCGTTGAATGGATGAATAGCTTAAATAAGTGTACCCACCACTTTTCAAACCACACTCAAGCTTATGGTTATTGTCCCCACCACTTCTAAAAACAAACTGACGCCCTTGGTTGTGTGACTGTTGGCTTCTCTTGTAGAGACGGGGTTTCTCCACAAGGTGGTGCTGTTGGACGGGGGTCCACACGTCATCGAGGAGGTCCAGGTCTTCAGAGAACCTCAGCTGGTCAAGAGCCTGTTGGTGTCCCCCTCCAAGGTAAGGCTGGACCCGGACCTCACAGAGGTCCTCACAGAGGACCGGGTAGACGCCTCCACTAACAAACTCCTCCAAGACCATGGTGGTCTTGTCCGGTCTATATAGGTCTACGGCTAGGCTAGTCTAACGCTAGGCTGGTCAATGCTATGTTAGTTTATGCTAGTCTTTGTTAGGACAGCCTATGCTTAAATGGTCCATTCTAGGGTAGTGGAGGCTTTGCCAAGCTAGTAGACTGGTAGCCCCCAGGCAATTTGATTTCGCCCTGCTGCAGAAGTACTGGAGAAGACCAATACATTTCTTTCTGCTCCCGATACGTTTTTGTGGGAGCCCATCACCAAGCTGGCTTTTCCCCTTGGCGCGCTATTGGCTGGTTTAACACAATGACGACAGGGAAGCGATGGCAAGCAGCTAATCGCATACAGAGTCAGTTGAACTAGGCCCGTTGATCACGCCTCTGGTGCTGAAGTAAAGGACAGCAGCTTCCCCAGACCAACGTGCAATCTACGATGGAGCTTGGTCTGGTAATAGCCAGGCTACTTAGCTAGGCTATAATAGGCTACTCTATGGCTAATCTAAGCTAGTCTAGTAATATTGGCTAGGTCATGCTAGTCAATGGCTATTCTAAGGTAAGCTAGCTGTGTGCTGCTGAGTAACAGTCTGTCCCTGCCCTGCAGGGGGTGGTGTACGTGGGCTGGTCTGGGGGAGTCACGGCGGTTCCCCTGGCCCACTGCTCCAGCTACCAGAGCTGTGGCCAGTGCGTCCTGGCCCAGGATCCCTTCTGCAGCTGGGACCCGGCCGGAGGGCTCTGCACCCGGCTCCACCCAGAGGGAGGGTAAGCTAACACACACCCGGGCGTCACTGCGCTGACCTGGGTTATTGTGATGGGTGCAAGGGGTGGTCGTTCGTGGGTTGTGTACGTATGATGTATTGATGTTGTTTGATGGAAAAAGAGGCTATCTGTCTCTCTGCAGGGCACAGGATGTAGAGAACGGGAATGCTGCGAGAGAGTGTGCTGGCGCCTCCTCTACTCCTAACACAGGTAGACGCCTCCACTAACAAACTCCTCTATCACCTCCTCCACCACCTCCAACATACTCCTCTATCACCTCCACCTCCTCCAACAAACCCCTCTATCACCTCCACCTCCTCCAACATACTCCTCTATCACCTCCTCTAAGACATACCTTTATCACCTCCTACACCTCCTCTAACACACTCCTGTTGGACTTCCTCCACCTCCTCGTTCTAGCACACTGACCATAAAGGTTTGGACTCTGTTTTTGCATGTTCCTGTAACATTAAAAAGGGTCATGTTTTCAACAGCCTGTTGGTTTCAATGTGGACGGTTAGATTAGCTGCTAACTGACTATTAAGACGTGAGGTTTGACAGCTGGTGGGTTCTTTGTGCGCCACAGAGGCGGTGGAGGCCGCTCTGAACGAGGTCCTGACCCTCCCGTGCGCCCAGCCTTCGGACCTGGCCTCCCTGAGCTGGACCAGCCACGGGATCCACCTGCCTCCCAACCTCTTCCTGCAGCGCCCCGACGGCAGCCTGAGCTTCGTGGTGCGGGCGGACACCCTGGGGGAGTACACCTGCACCTCCCACGAGGCAGGGTACCACGAGGTCCAGGTGGTCTACACCGTCTCCGTCCTCACTCACGCCCCCACAAACAGCATCTTCCGGGAATTGACCACGAAGAACGTGCCCGCCCCCGCACTGACGGCGCTGGATCATGATGATGATGATGATGATGATGATGATGATGGAACTGACAATGAGAAACCCCTTTTTCAAGAGGGTGGGCCGACGGAGCCCACGGTGGTCTACAGCACCCATGAGGACTGGCCGACGGGGTCCACGGCGGGCTACGGGAACCAGAAGAGGTCCGGGGTCGACGTGAGGGTGGAGCAGGGCCGGAGCTACTACACTGAGCTGGTGGTGGTGTCCCTGCTGATGGCGCTGTGTGCCAGCCTGGTGCTGCTGGGCCTGGCCCACAGCTGGCGCCAGAGGGGCCTGGCCGTCTTCCCCAAGCCCCAGGCGGGACCCGGGGCCGAGACCCCGGGGAACTCGGAGGACCAGGAGGACTCAGGGGAACTGGAGAACCCGGAAAAGCACTGCATTCTGGAGCAGGAAGGTCTTGCGCCGGAGGTGACGGTCCTGGCCTGAGGGCAGGGGAGTGGAGGGGGCAGAGGCAGATCAAAGCTCTCCCCTGATGCCTGTTGCATAATTTGTACAATGTAGTCGTTTCTACTGCATCATGGGAACTATAACTGTTCAGACTCTATAGTCTCTTTAAGTGAGGACTGGTTACCGTGAACACGTTTGTTTATTTGGAGGTCATTCCAATTGCATCATGGGTACTGTGTCGGTTTGAGGGGTCACTCACAAAGTGAGGCCAGTTCTGGACTATGAAAGGGGGTGGGTTTTACAGCAAAGTAAAAATAGGAGATTGCTGGATGGATTTGGCTTTGATTCTTCCTCTTGATAAAATAATCATGGGGGCGTAACAAAAGTATCGCTAAGCTGAAGGAAGGCTAACCTGCTAACCTGAAGGAGAGCTAACCCGCTAACCAAAAGGACCGATAGATAACAGGGATACAACTTTATTAATTCCCCGGAGGGGAAATTCCTTTGTTACAACCGTAGACAGAGGATACAATACAATGAAAAATACAAAATATTGCTAAGGAAAACAAAAATTAATTAATGCTATTAATTAATGCTATGTCGCCTGCTACGTAGCGCCTTAAAGAGGCCAGGGTTGGACCCTGCCCTCCGCTAGACCACACCGAGCTGAACATGCTAACCCTTGCTATAGCAACGGCTAGCCGCAACGGCGTTAGCAGCTCGACCGCCAGCAGTTGGCGAATACATGGCAAGCATTTTGCATAGCAACAGCTACCGCTAAGCATGCAAAGGAACGGATAATTAGCACAGCGATGCCAGTGGTTGCCATGGCGACAGCTAATGGTTGGCAAAGCAACCGCCAGCTGTTAGTATAGCAACGGCTAGCGATCGGCATAACCTAATGGCTGAAAGTTGCTACAGCAATGGCCTGCAGTTAGCATATCAACAGCTAGCGATAAGCACAGCAACGGCTAGCAGTGAGCATAGCGGAGGCTTAGCTTTGTACGCAGGCTGCTTTCAGTATTTTAGTTAGCTTTGAGTGATGTGCCGATGTTGAACCTCAGACTCCATGGAGACAACGTGGAGACTGAGAAGTCTATTGATCCGAATCAATACAGAATGTAATATTTTATTTGTCCATATTCAAGCTGTGAAGTTTAATAACTGTTTCTCTTCGTAATTTTCTTTCCTTTTGATGTGTGCTATTTGTTATAATATTTTGAATAAATTCTTCATTTAAAGTATAATTTCATGTGTGTTTTTGTGCGTGTTTTTGTGTGTGTGTGTGTGTGTGTGTGTGTGTGTGTGTGTGTGTGTGTGTGTGTGTGTGTGTGTGTGTGTGTGTGTGTGTGTGTGTGTGTGTGTGTGTGTGTGTGCGCGCGCGCACAATTCCGGAATTATAAAAGGAATAATCAATGCTACAAAATAGTAACAAATGTTGATAATTGAAAAGTAATTAGAGAGAGAGAGAGAGAGAGAGAGAGAGAGAGAGAGAGAGAGAGAGAGAGAGAGAGAGAGAGAGAGAGAGAGAGAGAGAGAGAGAGAGAGAGAGAGAGAGAGAGAGAGAGAGAGAGAGAGAGAGAGAGAGAGAGAGAGAGAGAGAGAAGGAAAGAAGGAAAGAAGGAAAGAAGGAAAGAAGGAAAGAAACTAACTGATGTCACGGGGTGTAATGCTCTTGTCATCCACTGGGAACAGACTCCCGCTCTGCCTTGAAACGACTGCAGGGCCTGCTCGGAATTACACCAACGTCCGGACCTTCCGAAGGGAACTGTGGCTTAAAAACGAAAAACTGGTTATTTATATGGATTCTATAGGACTGCATATTCATATTCATATTCATATCTGTATCTGACAACAATCGCTGTGCAAACTCTTCAGATTGTCTCTCAGTGAATGAACGCGAGTTCAGACGGTCTCTTGACTGTCTCTTTAATTAGACTGATTATCCCATTTTTTTTACTTCTTGCTTGCCACCATAAAGAAACAACTTTTTCTTATTCGTATTGAATGCTTATTAAGTTCAGATTGTCACTCTAATAGTTCAGACTGTCTCTTTAATAGTTCAGACTGTCTCTAATGGCTCAGAGTCGGACTGTCTCTTCAGACTGTCTCTTTAATGAAGGGAGGTCCTCTTCCAGTAAATGTTGTTTATCAGAGGCAGATTTAACTGCGCAATACATCCGTATTAAGCACGGGAAACAAGGAAGACGCTGTCTCAGTTTATACCAGCAAGTAGCCTAACATTCTGAGTATGTTGAGTGGTATATCTTTATACTTTTATCGTAAATTACAGTTCATAACTCTTTGGGTGTAGTTTATAAGCTGAGATGTCAACAGATGTTATCTTTAACTTTCATTCTGATCTGATCTATAGTCGCGATGGACAGCAGCAGCACCATCACCAAGGTGAACGGCATGGTGGTGGTCACGCAGGTTTTCCCCGGAGCAGATGCCCGGGCGGCAGAGCCACCTGGCCCGGGGAGGAGCGCCCCGCACCCGCCGGACTCCCCGGTCTACAAGCCCGTCAAAGTGTCCGAGATGACGGCCACCTTCCTCCGAGGCCAGCCGCAGTTCCTCGGGGTGAGACGCGCCTACTGCTCAGTGTCATGCGCTGCATGCAACATGTTCAAGAGCAATTATAAGCATTACATTATTAGCAGCTCATAGTCCTCTGAAGAATAAGTCCAGCCTCCGAGGGTCCCGGTTGCCCTCGGTCAAATGTCTATGGGAAATAACATGGGTTTTTTGAATGATCGTATAACAAACTCCGTAGGTGGCGTAAAAACGGTAGAAGTGAAAGCGTCGTCACGTTTTGAAGGAAGGCCTACATTTTTTCCGTCTTGTTTCGAGCTGGTTTTTGGAATGTCGTTGCCGTTAAAGTAGCATTAATAACCGACAATCCAAAAATCCAGTCGACTTATTCTTCAGAGGTCTATTACTGTCAGCTGAAACGACTTCCAGGCGCAACATGGAGCGACATGGTCCTGGCGAGGGAGTGCTTGGCCCGCCTCCCACGGCCATGGCCCCGCCCCTCACGGCCATGGCCCCGCCCCTCACGGCCAGCCTGATCGCA
>OLKM01004660.1:0-2500 GCA_900291075.1 Melanogrammus aeglefinus | reverse complement strand
GCTGCATGTCCTGAGCGCGCTGGTGGCCCTGGCCGCCATGGCCTACGTGCCCTGGCTCCTGGCCACCCAGGCCTTCCAGACCCAGAACTGCCCCGACGTCGGCCCCAAGGACATGTGCACCAGGATGCTTTGGTCGCTGCAGGTGAGCCCCCTCAGTCTCCTGATTGGTTCAGGGGGGTTCGTAGTTCCACATGGTGCAACTTTAAACATTTCCTAATTCCTTCCCGCTTACATCCCCAAACATTTGGTCCTTTGTCTGGCCTTTAATGTATCCTCCTCCACCTCCCTTGTTCCCCCCCCATCCCCCTCTCCCCCTCTCTCGCTCTCCACCTTTTCCCCTCTCCTCCCCCCTTCTCCCCCTCTCCCCTTCTCTCTCACCCCCTCTTCCCCCTCTCCTCCCTCTCGCCTCCTCTCTCTCCTCTCCCTCTCTCTCCCCTCTCCTCTCCCCTCTTCCCTCTCCCCCCTCTCCTCCTCCTCTCCTCTCCTCTCTCCCCTCTCTCTCCCCTCTCTCCTCCGCCTTTCCCCCCCTCTCTCTCTCTCCCCTCTCCCCCTCTCTCTCTCCCCCTCTCTTCTCTCTCTCCCTCTCTCTCCCCCTCTCCTCCCTCTCTCTCCCCCTCTCTCCCTTCTCCCCCTCTCTCCCTCTCTCCCCCCTCTCCCCACTCCCCTCTCCCCGCAACTCCCCCCTCTCCCCCCTCTCCCCTCTCTCTCTCCAGACTGTTCTGAATGGCGTGTGGATCCTGACTCTGGTCCTGTCCGTGATTGAGTTCAGCGTGGCCGTGTCTCTCTGCGTGTTCTCCAGCCTTGCTCTGAGGAGCTGCAAGCCCTACCAGGTCACATAGCAGGACGACCTCATCGTCGGCCAATAGGCTGCCAGGCCCCACCTTTAAATGTGGAATACTGTGGTCCACAGGCAATGATGGCACAATGAAAGCAACTTGACCTGCTGGAAATGTTTAAACATGGATTGGGTTCATTTATAACCAAGGCATTGGGCCTTTTTTAATCCGAAATGAAAGTTAATCAGAGGATTATAAAAAGACATTACCATGACAACATGTAACCTTCTGTCCCTGAGCCTC
This sequence comes from Melanogrammus aeglefinus, assembly GCA_900291075.1. NCBI lineage: Eukaryota > Metazoa > Chordata > Actinopteri > Gadiformes > Gadidae > Melanogrammus > Melanogrammus aeglefinus. The sequence goes on along the minus strand of OLKM01004660.1, from coordinate 1,421 downwards.
CTTACAAAGGTTGACCTTTGACCTTTGACCTGCAGGTGGAGCTGGCGACGGGCGACTACTCCCCTAAGTCTGAGAGCGACGTGAGCTTATTGGGCCCTAATGGGATGGACCCTCCGAGCACCTGAGCCTCCGGGAACCCCCCCCCCCCCCCCCCCCCCACACTGAGGCTTCAGCGCTGTAGTTGCATAACCCCAGCCATGTCCCCCAGCCATGATTCCCCTGGGGCGTGTGTATTAAGACACGACAGTAACAGCCTCTACGGTCATCAACGTAGAGGTTGGTCTGTTTCTCTCTCTCACTTCTCTCTCTGTCATCCTGACTTCCTTCCTCATGAAATAAGAAAGTTACAAGTGATTGTATTCTATATTATCCAATAAAACGTTTATTGCTCTTATCTTTTGTGGTGATGCGATTCTGAAAATACGAAGCAATTTGTTTTTAGCGTGAATCTATCCTGGCAGTTTGTCGCCGCTGCACAGCACAGAGGTACAACGGTGACGATCTGGGTACGATCACTGGACCGTCCAAACGTCAATATTGTATTCTGGTTGTTGATTGGTTCAGGGGGAACCTCCTCCGTTGGAGCAGACCAATGACATAAGCATGATTGAAGTAAACTCAATTGATACGGGAGATCCCGCCCTCAGGAGGACACTTAGACTGCCTCAACAGCAGAGGGCGCTGGTGAAGCATTTTAATCACAGCTTCAATAACGGATTTGTTCCCAAGAAGTAACTATCTTAGAAATGATATTAAGATTTGGCAATGTTTAGATGTGGCAAACCGACAAATGATTGTGTCACAACTCACTTTCTATACGGCAACAGGCTAATAAACCATGACCCTGTTCTATAGGGATATTATTTGTTTATTAACACTGCGGATGCGCGCGCAGAAAGATGGCAAAAATAATATTGGTTTGACCGGTTGCCATGGTTATCTCTGTGTGGTTAATTTGCAGTTGTGGTGTTAATTAGCGATTTCATCAGCTTACTGTTGCATCAAACTGTAATCAGACAACGCGGTTATATGCTATAGGACCAGGGGTCTCAAAACTCAACTTACCTGGGGGCCGCCGGAGTAGAGTCTGGGTCAGGCTGGGCCTGGCATCAAAGAATGCCAAGAAAAAAGGGACCCACAACTGACCCAATCTAAGGTAATGATTCGGGGCTGCATATCATTGGAGCAACGGTGGCCACCAGGGACATTTCGTAGCAGTTTGTGGCTAACCTGGACATTTTAGCCGCCTTTGCTTTTTGTTGGGCCTCAGACCCGCAACTCAAAATTGGGAACTGGTCACCCAGACGGACCAAGTGATAAGACAAATCCGCTGGCGCAATAATATATATAAAAAAAAAGAAAAAGCGTGGCAAGCCACTTTAGCAAAAATGTGTGTTTGACAACAAGCGCGCAGCCGCACA
>OLKM01004659.1:0-20797 GCA_900291075.1 Melanogrammus aeglefinus | reverse complement strand
GTTCGACGATCGGCCGAACCCTACCTTTTCCCGCACCTTGAGTAGACTTACCAGGGAGGCTGAGAGTGTGAAACCCAGTAATTGGAGTACACTCTCTGGGGCCCCCTTTTTGAACCAGGGGGACCACCACCCCAGTTTGCCACTCCTTTGCACTGTACCAACTCCCATGCATGTTGAATAGCGTGTCAACCATGAAAGGCCCCGCTCAACACCCAGAGCTTTTAGCATTTTTCTGGCTGGACTCTCATCATCCCTGGGGCTTTGCCACTGCGAGTTGTTTAACTACCTCAGTCGACCTTCCACCAGGGAAATTGACGATGAACCACCTTCAAACCCGAGCTTCTGGCCTCCATCATAGAGGGCGTGTTAGTCGGATTCAGGAGTTCCTCAAAGTGTTTTCCAACGTCCGACTACCTCCTCAGTTGAAGTCAACAGGTCCATCCTTACTGTACACAGCTTGGATGGTTCCGTTTCCCCCTCCTGAGGTGCCGGATGCGTCTTTCCAGGAAACACTGTGGTGCCGACCGAAGTCCTTCTCCCTGGCCTTCTCCGAACTTCTCCCACACCCTGCTAGCCTTCCGACAAGGCAGCGGCTGCAGCCCTTTCGAGGCCTGTCGGTACCCTGCAACTGCGTCAGGAGTCCTCGCTGGGATAAACATATTCCCGAAAGGCTCCGTCTTTCAGTTCGGACGGCTTCCCTGACCACCGGTGTCCAACCACGGTGTCCGAGGGTTTCACCGCCCCTTGAGAACCTAAGACTGAGGCCACAATCACCGCCGCAGGCTTCAGCAATGGAGGCTTTAACACCGCCCACCTCCGGCAATTGCCCCAAAACCTCCACAGGAATGCTAGAAAAGCTCCGCCGGAGGTGTGAGGTGAAGATCCCTAGGACAGGGCCTCCTCCAGACGTCCCAATCCCCGCCTACTCGTTGGGCTTACCAGGTTCTGTCCAGATTCCCCCATTCCTGATCCAACTCACCACCCAGATGGTGGTCGGTTGACAGTTTCAGCCCCTCTCTTCACCGAGTGTCCAAACATGCGCCTCAGATCAGATGACCGATTACAAAATGTCGATCATCGATTCTTCGGCCTAGGGTACTGTACCATTCACACTTATTTGAGCAACCATGTCCGAACATGGTGTTTGTTATGGCCAATCCATGACTAGCACAGAAGGCCAGTTAACAACGACCACTCGGGTTAGATCAGGAGGCCGTTCCTCCCCAACCACGCCTCTCCAGGTGTCTCCATCGTTGCCCACGATGGCGTTGAAGTCTCCCAGTAGAAACTACGGAGATTCCCTACTGGAGCCCCATACAGACTCCATTCAGGGTCTCCAAGAAGGCCGAGTACTCTGAACTGCTGTTCGGTGCATACGCACAAACAACAGTCAGAGTTTTCCCCCCCACCACCCTTAGGCGCAGGGCAGGCGACCCTCTCGTCTACCGGGGTAAACTCCAACACGCGCGCGCTCAGCCGGGGATTATGAGTATCCCCACACCGGCCCGGCGCCTCATGCCGTCTGGCAACTCCAGAGAAGATAGAGTCAAACCCTATCTAGGAGTACATAGTACCAGAGCTGGGACTGTGCGTAGAGGTAAGCCCAACCAGATCTAATGGTAGCGCTCCACCTCCGCTCACAAGCTCCGGTTTCCTTTCCCCACAGTGAGGTGACGTTCCACGTCCCCAGAGCCAGCTTCTGCCACTCAGGTCTGGTCCGTCGCGACCCCTGCCTTTCACCGCCACCCATGTGGCAGCGCGAGCGCGAACCCCACGTGAGCTGTCCTCCTGCAGGTGGTGGCCCCAGCCGACGACAGAAAGGGGGGGGGGGGTGCCACGTAGCTTTTTCGGGCTATGCCGGTCGGGCTTCCGTGGCAAACCCGCCACCAGGCGCTCGCAACGGGCCCTCCGTCTGGGGGCTGGAGCTCCAGACGCGGGGCCCGGGCTGTCCTCCGGGCAGGGTCTTAGCTCCTCCTCTTGCTGCTTTTTTCATGGCGAGTCTTGGTGAACCATCTTAGTCTGGCCCTTCACCTGAGACCACTCTGCCATGGTGAGACCCTGCCAGAGCACAAGGCTCCAGACAACACAGCCTCAGGTTCACAGGGACACGCAAACCTCTACACCACGATAAGGTGACGGTTCCAGGAGAGGGTACAAGATCATATAAGACGCAAACACACATCACATATAACACTCAACAGGTAAACGAACATCCTATGCAACATATTGACCAAACAAACTGAACGGATGGGTGGTTTAAACTTATATTTAAAATATAGATTGTGCAAGATAACTAAAAAACACTGCTCACCTTGGAACCATTAGGGTCAAACATGAAACAAGATGGGCACACACAAACTACATTGGCCCACAAGGGACACAATATTCAAATCGTGGTAAACAGCGCCACATGGTGGCCTGTCTAATTAACAACCTTACTTACACTTGAGGTACTCCTAGTAGATGAATGAACAAATTAATGGAAATGGTTATGTTGAACTGGGTTTCAAAAACCTTTTAATGCTGGGACACACTCGGTGCTTCGGCCCACAGTTTGAAATCCACCGATCTACTTTGTTAAGGATGATAATTAAAACCCGCTGTCTCTCGTCTGCTCTCAGGGGCAAAGAGGGTCCACCAGGGTTTCAGGAACAGTCTGTAAGTACAAACTTCAATCCCAGTGTTTTACAAAATGAGCTGATTTCAGTTTGATGTGATTGATCTCTGCTGCCTGTCTACCTACGTTCACGGTTCTTCTGTGATCTCCTAGGAGTGTTCAGCTGATAACCTACATCCGAGACAAACTGCGGTAAGGCATCACAAGCATGTGTATCAGAGGCATCCACATATGAACAAGTGTGCTCATATTTGTATATAAGGAGTAGAAAGCTTTTTACTGTCGCCGAAACCTTGCTTATGTGTGCTAATATTCTTGGCCTCACCCTTCACATTGCAAGTGTTTGACCTATGTGTGTTCATTTAAAATACAAATTTGGGATAAAAGTTCAATTGCCAATTAAACTGTAAATCATTAGCCTTGATTGTTTCTTCAGTGCTTCTTCGTCTATTAGACTTTAATCTAAAAGGGAGTTTCAGGTACTGAGAACCATCAAAGCATTCCATATACAGAGAAGAGGATGGCTTCAGGAATCAAAGTTCAGAGATCAACAGGTTGTATGTCTGGCTTGTTGCGACAATCCTTCATTCTTATCTATACTCTTTCTTTTGTTTCCCTACAGCCTGCTCCCAAGGTAAGAGTCCCAGTTGTCTGTTTGTGAAGATTTTATCTATGAGAAGGCCTTTTTTTTTCAAGGGTGCTGCTCCCAGATAGTAGCAGGAGAAGGTTAGGGATCTGACCTCTAGATCGGCCCAGGGTGTTGTGAGACCTTAACAGATGTGAGTGATCCTGCCTCACCTGATACGACTCGATCCAAACCTCTTTTGAGGTAAATTGTGTAAGGCTGTCAGTTCTCTTGAGAAGTGACAGCCTATCTCTTGGTTGAGAAGTTCTGTGATTCATTTTATTGGTCCCAGACAGGAGAGCAAGGTGTCAAATTATAGAACGAGAAATAGATTAGATAACCAAAAATATGCAGAGAACTCAGAGATACAGTTGAATATACTGTAAGTATACTGTATACAATATACAGTATATATATATATAAAGACACATGCAATTAGCAATGGAAATGAAAGGTAACCATAGGATGGGGTTTGGGTAAACATGACTATCCATGAGGTTCTTGGTTCTGCTCCTCATTCTCCATCTCTGCTCCCTCAGGCTTTGCATGCCGGGCCTACCCAACAGAGCTGGTGTTCGGCCTGGACATGTCACAGGACGTCACGCCGGACGCCTTCGAAAGGATGCGCTCGTCCCTGCTGGCGCTGCTGGAGGACGTCTCCATCTCCGAGAGCAACTGCCCCACGGGAGCGCGCGTGGCCGTGGTGGGCATACAGCGCCCACACCAACAACTCATCCGCTTCCACGACTACCACCGCAAGAGGCAGCTGATCGAGGCGGTGAAGAACATTGCCCTGGAGCGCACGGCCAACCGACGGCATCTGGGCGCCGCCATGCGCTACGTGGGCAACAACATGTTCAAGCGCGTGCGGCAGGGCGTGAGGGTGAGGAAGGTGGCGGTGTTCTTCAGCAATGGGCCGGCGCAGGACAGTGAGGACATCGTTACCGCCATGATGGAGTATAGCGCCCTCAACATCATGCCGGCCAGTAGTGGCACTCCGACAGAGCACCAAAATCCAGCAGGCCTTCCAGGTAAAACTCCCTCTCCTAGGATTAGGGTAAGTGGCTTATCGTGCAAGCCTGCAATGCATGCCAGACCCCAATTGGGGTCCTAACCCACGGGTTGGGAAAAACTGCACTAGACTATCCTGCTCCTGCCTTTGCGTGTAATTCAAATTCCAAAAAAAGTTTTTTGAATTTACAAATAAAAATGGATTTTAGAACTTGGAGTCATGACCCTGTGGTTCATTGCAGGCTGACGACACCGGGCAACTCTATCTTTCCTGTTGCTTGGCCGCTCACCGAACCTTGCCAACGATCTGGGGATGATCAAGAGCTGCGTCATCTGCTACGGTAAGCAGCAGAGGTCAGAACTAGGGCAAGACAAAAATGCAAAGGTTTATCTTTTACGTTCAAGATCATTCAGGTACAACAAGCAGTGAAATTAAATGTTAGGAGCTCTGATGCAATAGGAGTCAGAAGTTGAGTGATGAGGTTTAGTACTAGCCTGGCTATTGCTAGACCAAGCTCAATCGTAGATTGCACGTTGGTCTGGGGAAGCTGCTGTCATTTTCTTCAGCACAAGAGGCGTGATCAATGGGCCTAGTTCAAATGACATAATTGGCTGCTTGCCGTCGCTTCCCTGTCGTCTTTGTGTTAAACCAGCCAATAGGGCCGCCAGCGGAAAAAGCCAGCTTGGTGATTGGCTCCCGCAAAAACACATCGAAACTAGAAAAGAAATATATTGCTCTTCTCCAAACCCTTTGCCTGCGCGCGAACTCAAATCGCCGGCAAGAATTGGTGGGGGCTACCCGGACTAGTTTCGTACTGTATGGCCTTCTAACCTGCAGAACGCACAATTTTTGCACTTTCGTTTAATCAACTGATAATTTTGCTGAAAGGATTACAGATCATAAAAGTCACACGAGTATGCTTACAGCTCAAAGGGGATTATGAAAATAAATCATAATCAAGTAAAACAACAAATCACGCCCCCTCCTCAGACCCCTGCAGGCCTCTGTCCGACTGCGTCAGTATTCAGGAGATCCCCGTGCCCCAGGTCCTGGATGTGGACCTGGCCGTAGTTGTGGACGGCTCAAGCAGGTCCAGGGTGACCATTACTCGGGTTTCCAGGAGCTGCTTGGCTCCGTGGTGGAGCAGGTGGCGTCAGCACGCCAGCCCCGCCGGGCCGACAGCCAGGCCCGGGTTGCCCTGGTCCAGGCAGGCAAGCGGCTCACTTCACTCCCAGGCTCCTGTTCGGGGTCAGCAGGCCGCCAAGTTAGAGTTTGGTCTGCAGACCTTCCAGGGTAAGATCCAGATGAAGAGCCACGTGCAGGAGAAGATGGTGCAGCAGGGGGGCCCCTCGGCCCTGGGCCACACCCTGGAGTTCACCCTGAAGGAGGTGCTGCTGAACGCCAGCAGCCCCAGGAAGAACAAGGTGATGATGGTGTTGGTGGGGGCCGAGACCCCCAGCTGGGACCAGGCCAAGCTTCGCCACGTGGCTAAGGAGGCCAAATGCAAGGGGGTTGCCGTGTTCGTGGTGGCCCTGGGGGAGCACTACAACCGGGCCCAGGTGTCAGAGCTGGCCAGCACCCCTCTGGAGCAGCACCTCATCTGTCTGGGCCAGCTTAGGGCCGAGGAGCAGGGCTACGCCCGGCGCTTCATCAGGAGCTACCTCTCTGTACTCAACGGTAAATCATCTAGATTAGATAGACTCGTTTATAGTAGATTATATCACATTATATTATGTTGGAGGACGAATTGGGCAATATTAAGAACATTAATTGTAATTAATGAGTTATATTGTATTGGACTGAAGGATTTAAGCATATTGGGATGAGGAGAGTACAGTAAAGCCTAGATTGTACTGCAGTTCAAAAGTTACCGGCTGCATGTGTGTTTTCTGCAGCGGGGCTGAACACTTATCCACCTGTCGCTCTGAAGAAGACATGTGACCTGATCAACAACACACACAGGAAAAGGGTTGAAAAACGGGTACGCATGCTACTGTAGTTTACAATAAATAACAAATATGTAGTTAGCTTTGTGTGACAATAACAGCCGAACGATCAAATGTCAAATGTTATAAATCAAGTCAGATGCTGGCATCTTTCAAGGCTGCTCATTTCTCTATTCAACAACAGGCTGGCAGGTTTAATGTAGACAGGAAAAATGATTTAGAAACTGGACTTAATCACAGACATTAATGACAGCTTAATCACAGACATCAACACACAGAGTCACAGCCCTATTTCTATTTTTGTAATTCAGTTGTCGTTACATATAATATGTAATTTGATTGTAATTTAACTGTGTGTGTGTGTGTGTGTGTGTGTGTGTGTGTGTGTGTGTGTGTGTGGTGTGTGGTGTGTGTGTGTGTGTTGTGTGTGTGTGTGTGTGTGTGTGTTGTGTGTGTGTGTGTGTGTGTGTGTGTGTGTGTGTGTAGCCAGGGGCAAGTGAGATTCATTGATCAGGAGCAGTTTGAGATGCTGACCGGAACAAGGACTGAAACAGTGCTGGGCCCACTGGACCTTGTGGGGTCCGTGTCCAGCGTAGGGGGAGGGGTCCTGGCTGCCAGACCCGAGCCTAACGGTAAGCTAGCTAGCTATGTCATTTCTAAAGTCACCCTGTCAGCCAGTTCAATTTATTAAGGTTCTTTTGTTACTTTCTTAAGATGGATTTGTTCACATCGGATTGATTTGACAGCCATAGCACCACAAGGGTTGCAACTATTTTGTGGTTCATTATAATCATTCTACAATTCATACATAACATATTGGTCTTGATCATTGAATACCTCACTATCATTGACAATCAGCATGCACTGTATTGCATTTCTATTAATCTAAAACTTCATCTTTGATCAAGACCATCCAGAAGATATGGAGCTGCAACAATTTCAGCTAAAGTTATCTTCCCACTAGGAAGTGTGAATGTATAAGAATAGAACAGCAGAAGTGTGTCCATGGTGTCTGTCTATGAATGCCTTCTAAGAAGATTTCACAGGAGGACACAGGAAAATGATCAAACTACAAGATTAATGCATGGCTGAACGCATGCCTCCTTTGCTACTTTGCTTTGCTACTTTGCATGAATGGTAAACCAGCACTTGATTCGGGAGCAGCTGTGCCGAGCTGGGTGTTCTTACGCTTAGAGAGTGCACTGTTACTGCATTTGTGACTACAGGACGAATGATGAAGCCAATAGGAATGCTACCTTCAAGGGATGTTTTATGTTGATCTTGTCAACGCTACGACATTCCAAACGTAGTAGAGAGCATTGGGTCTGGACACTGTCAAATTCCTAAGCACACATTAGAGCAAGTTTGAGTTTGGCTAAGCTTGTTAGCGAACCAACTATTGAGCTTCTAGTGGATTGGGAATGGGAAGTTTGAAGGGAGATAGTGCAAAATATTCTAATACTGCCAGATTTTAGCTAACCTTTGACCAGAACACTTATATTTTAACTAGCCAACCCTAAACTAAAACACCATTATGCACCGTAACTCAAACAAGAAGGTCCCTGATGTGCTCCTGAACCACAGCTTGAGTCTGTCAATCTTCTTGCTCAATGTCTCTTCTCGGTCGGTCAATGCTTGTTGTTCTGCTTTCAGCCCTGTGTCAGCTCGATTCAGACTCTGGTACCCAGTGTCCTGAATCTGTCCAACGCTGGTTCTATGACAGAGCCGTGGGTGCATGCTCGCCATTCTGGTATGGTGGCTGTGGCGGCAATGCTAACCGCTTTAACACGGAACATGAATGTTTCCAGACATGTGTCACTGATAGTAAGTCCCGCCCCCGAACCCCTCGTTAGAGAGTGTGTCCCTGCAATGCTTTTCCTTGCACATGGCTTTTTTCTGTAGCCGTCAGTGTTAATTCAAGCAGATGTTGTTCCATGCTGTCTTTCTTGAATATCATACATTGTTCAAAGGTTCAGGTTTTTGTAAGTCAACCCGTTAGATCTAGTGAAATGTAGATTTGATATGAGCCAACGTTTACTGACTCTCTGACTCTACAACTCAGAAACTTTTTTACGAAGATGAAAATTACTTTAATCTCAGGGGCCAAACTCCAAGAATGATATTTATAATATTATTGAACTGTATTTTCCGTTACCTCACCCTAACCTTAATAAATATTTATTTTGACTGCTTAACAATTTGCTTTGGCTTCCTGTTGCTGCATTTCAGGAACCCGGAATCTAAATCTTTGTTGACCGCTAGCTGTGTTATCGGTTTTATCGAAACATAAACAGTATTTTAAAGTGCTAAGCTAATAGTGATGAAGGGTCACTAATGATTTTTTGCTGTTTGTATGCTTCTGTTTTCTCTCTTGTGTTTGACAGCTGATTCCTCCCTGCTGGGAATGAGTCAAAGCAATACTCCGAAAAAGGGTAAGACTCATTCATCTATAACACACACAACACAGACCAACCTGAGCACACCTTGCCCTGATTCATCACCAAACGTCATCTTAGACACAGTAATATATTTTGTCTTTGCATGTTCCTGATTGTTGTCCTGTTTACATTCTTTAACTGTCTGTCTGTCTGTCTGTCCGTCTTTCTGTCTTTGTGTCTGTCTGTCTGTCTTTGTGTCTGTCTGTCTATCTTTGTGTCTGGCTGACTGTCTTTGTGTCTGTCTGTCTATCTTTGTGTCTGTCTGTTTCTGTCTCTCTGTCTTTCTCTGTCTGTCACTCTCTCTCCCTTGCTCTGCGTTCCAGATGACTGTTTCCTGGGCCAGGAAGTGGGTCCTTGTCAGAACTACACAATGAGTTGGTCCTTTGACTCAGAGCAGAGCGAGTGTGCTCGCTTCTGGTACGGCGGCTGTGGCGGGAACAGCAATCGCTTCAAGACGCAGGAGGACTGTGAGAACCTCTGTCTGACCAAGAGCCGGTAGAACCGCGCTCACATCAGAACCACCAGACCGCCCCGGCACAGCATCTCAACCCTCCCCTGGTCATGGGGAGGTGGAGCTCGCTGCTGTCCAGCCAAAATGCGTTCAAATACATGATGTACCACAATGAAGTCAAAATGCCTGTAAACTGACCGACAATCATCCATATCAGACACTTGTAGTGTCGTGGGGTCGAAAGACAATTCAACACTGATATTTCGTATTGTTTTTGGTCAAGAGTTATAACCACTTATAAGTTCTGAACTAAATGTGGGCCAGCTGTATTTAAACACCTGTAAGCCACACCTTAATTCCTTCCAGACGCAAGTAGGGTGGGCCCATTGCTGTATGTAAATGGATTGTAGTTTTGGCCCATGAAAAGCTTTCAAAATGTCTATATAAATTCCTTTTTATATTTTTAAAGATCTGACACCTGAGACCGCCCCCCCCCCCCCCCCCCGAGAGAGTGCCAAGGAGCAGTGGGGACTGCTCCTCAGGTGCAGCTCAGGAACACCCAGAATGTACCCTTAACTTAACTAGACACTTAACACTTAGGACCCCAACCCTTCTCTGGAGGAATCATAACCAGGGCAGGAGAAGGAGACGGTTGGGAGGGGGATGGGTTTCACGTTAGAACAGGCTATGAAGATGAGGAGACATCATCTCAGGTAACAACCAAGGCCTACAGAAAGCTTCTACTACCATTTGATCCGTTCTGGATATAAACAGGTCACTGGAGGGGCTTGATAGGCCCAGAGCTTCCCGGGAACCCTCCATAAAAGGGTCTGAAGTGTGGACGACGAGCAGAGCTAAGATCCAGCCGCAAGGGCTTGGTCTGTTTGTCGTCCCCTTCAGGCTCTCGCTATTTGGAAATAAGGGATCACCCTGATGTCCCACGGTTTAGTCTACCAACCACTTGTGTTTCTTGTTAATAAAATGAATGTTAGTGTTCCTTTGGCGTGGTGTGTTTGTTTGCGTTTGTGGCGGGTTGGGTTCTTCTAAGAGGAGCATGGATTTGGAAATGTTCACGCGTTGGAGCTGGATAGAGGAGACCTGGGAACAGGGGGAGGTACAGCTCAGAGTAAACTCATCCCAGAACTAAGACAAGTGCACACAAGATAAAGATTGTCCTCTTAGCTTATTTCCCTGCTGACTTCTTCAGCATTATAGAACAGCTTGATAAATGTGCGGTTCATTATTCACTTAAGAAATCTGACAAATGATTAAGGATGAAACAATGGATTCAGGAAGAAATTAAGGATTTCCCTGGTTAGAAAAGGGTTTATGATTTCCAAGTCATAACACATTAAAGGTAATTAGACCTTGGCTGAATTCATTCTTTGCAGAAAATACAGGCCTTTATCTTTATGTAGTGCAGAAAGTTGGCCTAGCAGTGAATTTTAAGTTATAAGAGTGGACCACAGACAGACACACACAGGAATTGATACAGATAATTTGGAATAGGGAAATTAAAATGAGAATGAAAGGCAGAAAGAGTAAGGCAATAAATATAATGAAATAGACCTTTCATTTAACCCAGAGTCTGCAGTAAAGCTAGGGCAAGCCTTTTGGAGAAACCAACCAGAGTAAGCTATTTGAAATTATCCAACAACCCTCCAATGAAAACAATGATAGCCATGTTGATTGCAGTTATTTTTGCTCATGCTATTAGTAAGTAATGCTTAAGTAGTGATGATTTGCTAGGATAATGTGGCAGAGATAGCCCAAAACAATCTCATCAAGAATTGTCATAGGCGTAGATTACGGGGGGGACATGTCCCCACCACTATTTAAAATACAAATTTTGTCCCCACCACTTTTAAAAATGTGCAAACCAATTGCGACCGAAAAAATTCCCACATACTCAACCGAAATCGTCGAGCCTGCGATAGGCGCGCACGAAGACATCCTCACAGCATGCACACCTGCCATCTAGTGGTAAATCCGCAGATTGCAAATATGTGAAAAACGCAATTTGGTATCAAAACGTTTGATTTGTCGACTGTCAGCCACTGTAGAAACATGGCGTTGTAAAATGACAGCGGAGTCTGTGCATTCCTATGGTGGCGCATTCAGATCGAAGATTGTGACCACCTGAGAGAACTTGAATTTGGAAGGCTAGCTTTCCTAGAATAGCTTTTATAATTTCTGGTACTAGCAAAGGCTAACGCAATATCATGGAATTAACTTGAGATGTATATGGAACACTAGAAACCATCGCTGCTGTACAAAAGGTAATTCACTCAACCAATAAAAGTGGAAGACAGAAATTTGTAGTAGCCAAAGCAGACTGTAGCTAAAGCCGGTATGTAGCTAACTGCAGTGTTGCTGCTAGCTAACCGTTAACGTTAGCAATAGATGAGAACTAGCAATTAACCGAGTTAATATCAAATATCGTAAAACAAGGTGATTTGTAGGTTTCTCTGCACTTACAGCGCATTTTTGCCTGCTAAAAAAGGATCTTATATCGGTTCCAGCTTTTCTCAGACATTATGGATCCAGTTAAATTGCCTTGCGACTTAAGCCTTTTTTTTGTTGTTTGTATTGTTGGTTAAATTATATTTAATGTCATCGCAAGGGGGAGGGGTAGGGATGGGAATTGATAAGAATTTAACGATTCCGATTCCATTATCGATATTGCTTATCGATCCGATTCCTTATCGATTTTCATTGGGTGAGGGAATAAGTACAACTTTCTTTGTTTGTATTGACTCTCTTTAATATCTGATTTTCACATTAATTGGTCCAGACCAAAAAAAATAAATGTTTGACTTTTTAAGCCCAACTGCCATTATGTGCCATAAAAACTAAAAACATATTAACAGTGCTCATCTGCATTCAACTTGAAACAAAATTCAACTGACATAAAAAATAAAACAAAATCTTCTTAAAAGTAAACGTCTACACAATGAAATGGCGCTCACATTAACTAAGAAGACAGGGCCTGCCTGGAGAGTTTAAAGTTACCTTCATTAACAGATGGCCTCCAGTTAACTCCGCTGCTGCTTGACTGACTTTCGTCGCTAAGTAGAGTATCAAAAACGCGACAGTCCTGCAAATTATTTGCATTCTGTGTGACCAAATGTTTATGCATATTGGAGGTAGTTCCCCCCTTTGATGAAATTAAACATTTACAGGTGTTACAAGCAGGCGCGGCGCCAGGATTTCAATTTCGGATGGGCCAGAGTAATTTAGGATGGGCCACTATTTGTATCAACGTTATTCACGATCAAATATAAACAGCAACAACATCCGGAACGTCTAGTTTTTCAGTTCACAAGATCATAATCATGAAACGTGTTCGCACTTTGGTTAAATAATTTATAATTTAACTTAAACTACATGTAAATCCTGATGGCATGCTTTGGTTTAACGTTACTAAACTGGACGTTACCCACCCGGAAATAAGTTATTGTGACGTCACGCTGAACGGAAAAATAATACTTACCGTACTAACGTACATAGATTTGGAAATGATCCCGGACTGACTTGTGTGTGTGTTTATATTGCATTCCGCTGTAGACGAGCTTTGACAGCGCGGTGCGCCGCTCTCTCCCGTTAAGAGTGAATGTCGCTCACCCAGCGGGCCTCTCCCTCGTAAATGCATAGACCATTTCTTTTTAACATATGTATTTTTAATAAAGTAACCCAATGAAATATCTCAACATTTTGTAAGTTATTTGGCCTGAAACGCTAGCTTAGAACATAAAAACATCAGACAAGCGGCAGCATGAAAGCAGGAAAAAAAACAGTGCTTACAATATTGAATTAGCTGTAAACAACAGGCAAGTAACAAGTCTTCTCACATCTTTCTCTGACCCTCTCTATAGGAGCAGTCTACGGGGTTTGCTTTTGAATACATCAATAATTTCATCATAGTCCAAAGTGACTGTAATATCCCTTTCAAATGTTAACAGACAGAGTGAGTTCAGGCGAGTGGTGAGCATCGAGCTCCTATTGGCAGTTTTTATTCTCTTGACGCTGGAGAAGACGCGTTCAACTGTACATGACGTCATAGGTAGCGTTATCAGTGCTTTTAAGAAGCTATGAATATGAGGGAAGACTTCCTCACTACATATGTCCATCACATCTAAAAGAGTTTTAAAAGTTTCTCCTCTTGCTCTCTTCCTTGCGGCGTGCTGGAGAAACACTGAAAGCTCTGACTCTGTCACGCTTACATGGAAAAACTTCCCTGCATCATTGAGATGTTTTGTCATGTCTGACAAGCTGCCCTCACAAGAAGTTGCCAATAGAGTTCCTGCTGCTTTCATGAGTCCGTATGAGTCGTCATGGAACCTGGCGCTGAGTTCATTCATCTGGCAGTCTATTATTTGGTTTAATATCGCTTGCAAGTCATCGTCACTCCTCACTCTCGTAGATTTTCCCAGTGACATAGTAACTACACTTTCCCGAAATCGACTCGGGAGCTTTCGTGAGCGGGACGGCAAAGATATATCCCAACTGTCAATATCATTATCTCCCATGATCTTATTCGTAATTGCCAGCATCTTCAAGAATTCACGGTCGCTGGTGCGGATGTCTGTCAGTGACTGTTTAAGGTTTTCAATCAAATCCACCGTGTCTGTAACTGATACATTGATGGACTGAAGGCCTTTGGTTGCAAAGTCTGATTTGCTGAATAGTTCTTTAAAGAGTACAAGGAGAAATATGAATTTCTTGGTTCGCATCTGTTGTAATAATGACTGCGCATCAATTTGACTCTGTCCTCCCTCTTCTGCATATCTCGATAGTACTTCAATAATTACGTCATAGAGTGTGGACACTTTACTCACTGCTGTTGATCTGGAACTCCACCTTGTGTCCACATCCTCGGCTCCAATTCCAGTGGTCTCCGATCAGGATGCATCTCTTTTTGTGCGCCGAGGAAGCGCGCGTGGCCGTTGACTTGCCACCCATGAAAGTGTGTGCAGAGAGTTCAGGGTATCAAAAAAAGTTGATGCATCAGACGAATGTTCCGTGCGACAGATGCCAGCACCAGGATTCAGTCTATGAGAGTGGCAGTGCACATAAGATTGCATTTTGTGAAAGGTGCTCCTGAGGATGGCTTGAACACCCCCCTTATGTCCAGCCATAACAGACGCGCCATCAAATCCGAATCCCACACAGAGGTTTGGGTTCCAACTCAAGAGGTGCCCACAACTTCCATTATTTTTTTGGAAATGGCTTCAGCTGTCATTTCTTCTGTATCCACAAGGCCGATTGCTCGTTCCCTCACCGATCCCATGTACACATATCTTAAACAGACGGCCACCAGCTCTTTTTTAGATACGTCCTTACATTCATCGGCTAGTATTGCATAGAAAGTTCCTTCTGATCCATGCAGTTCCTTTTTCATGCGTCGCAACAGCAGAGTGGATGCTGCATTTAGCAAGTCATTTTGAATGTCATGGCTGAGCATTTTTGCATTGTTCGGAATAGCATCCAGTCGCCTTTGTATATCTGGATTGTGTCTGCAAACGAGTTTAAACAACTCAAGGAAATTACCGGCATTTTTCACCTCATCTTCATGTTCACGGAATCCGCGTAGAGGTATCTCTTGCTTTGCACATGTAAGCACAATGTCAAGTACTACTTTTATGTGCTCCCGATTTCTTTCTATAACCTCACTTTGCCGGCCATCTGTGTTGAGGAGCTGATGGATGATTGTGCCACCGATCAGACAATGTTACATTCTCTGTAATTATTATTATATTTCTCCACAGCTGTCTGGTGAGCTCTGCTGCTATCATGTTTATAACAAGCTGTATTCATATGCTTCCAATCCTTATATCCATCACGTCTGAATTTTTCTTCCCCGCCACTCTCTCCAAAATGCCGACACATTTTACAAAAGACGGAGTCCTTGACAACACTGTATTCTAAAAATCTGTACTTCTCGTACCAGTGTGATGAGAAGCTCCTGTCCTTGTGCCCAAAAACTGTGATGGGGTACTTCTTTAGTTTCGGCTGTGCAGCCGGTTCGTCTATTGCCGACAGGTCCACTGGAGCCAATGAACCAGCGGAGCTTGACTGGCTGGCTGCTCCTTCTTGCCCGCCAATAGGCCCCTCTTCCCACGCTAATCCCACAGCTTGCCTAGCTGGTGCAGGTGCTGTCGCCGGTCCGGCAGCATCTGGTGACTCCGTTCTAACTCTCTTGATATAGTTGGAAAGTGATGTCTGTCGAGCCATGCTGTAGGCCTATGCTAATAATCTGTATCTGTATGCTAATAATTACGGATGAGCTCCATTGTGGATTTCGATAATGCCAAACGTAAACTGTACAGGACGTAAAAAGGCGGCAAGTTTACTATGACAACCACAAACAATACTGGCGCAGACTTCACACATGTTAATAACATAATAAATATGATCTTTCCTTTTTAGCTGGATGTTCTTTTAGTCTTTATTATTAATGTAGATGTTAATTTGAATTATGAAAAATAATTTAATAATCACGCTGTCATTTAGGGCGGGCCAGTTGTACAAGTGGGTGGGCCCAGGCCCGTCGGGCCCACCCATGACGCCGCGCCTGGTTACAAGTGACAGTCTTGTCGTCTTTTCGCGAGAAATGTAACCAGACTTTAGAGCGCTTCTGCCGCGTCGCCATGTTTGCTGCTCTCTGAACCAAAACAACGCAGCACGTGTGTTACGTCATCACGCATTTGCAACGAGCGGAACCGATAAGCGGATTCGTTAAGCAGGCATGCTAATGATACCGAGGAATCCATACACTGGGCACCGGTTCTGAGGAAGAACTGAAAGACGTAGCGACGAACTGGCGCCGGCTGAGTAAATCCCCGGCTGATGTAGGGACGATCATTAAGATAATTACATCCAGGTGCAGGAGAAGGAGACCCACCAGCGTCCCATAGCCACTAGATGGCGGTATTGGACCGTGTAGCAGGACGAGACGTGACATATATGTGTGTGTGTGTGTGTGTGTGTGTGTGTGTGTGTGTGTGTGTGTGTGTGTGTGTGTGTGTGTGTGTGTGTGTGTGTGTGTGTGTGTGTGTGTGTGTGTGTGTGTGTGTGTGTGTGTGTGTGTGTATACAGTGGGGCAAAAAGTATTTAGTCAGAAACCAATTGTGCAAGTTCTCCCAATTAAAAAGACGCGAGAGGCCTGTAATTTTCATCATAGGTAAACCTCAGCTATGAGACAAAATAATAAAAAAAAAAATCCAGAAAATCACTGTCTGATTTTTTAAGAATTTATTTGCAAATTATGGTGGAAAATAAGTATTTGGTCACCTACAAACCAGCAAGATTTCTGGCTGTCACAGACCTGTAACTTCTTCTTTAAGAGGCTCCTCTGTCCTCCACTCGTTACCTGTATTAATGGCACCTGTTTGAACTCCTTATCAGTATAAAAGACACCTCTCCACAACCTCAAACAGTCACACTCCAAACCACCATGGCCAAGACCAAAGAGCTGTCAAAGGACACCAGAAACACAATTGTAGACCTGCACCAGGCTGGGAAGTCTGAATCTGCAATAGGTAAGCAGCTTGTGGAAATCAACTGTGGGAGCAATTATTAGGAAATGGAAGACATACAAGACCACTGATAATCTCCCTCGATCTGGGGCTCCACGCAAGATCTCACCCTGTGGGGTCAAAATGATCACAAGAACGGTGAACAAAAATCCCAGAACTACACAGGCGGACCTAGTGAATGAACTCTGAAGAGCTGGGACCAAAGTAACAAAGGCTACCATCACTAACACACTACGCCGCCAGGGACTCAAATCCTGCAGTGCCAGACGTGTCCCCCTGCTAAAGCCAGTGCATGTCCGGGCCCGTTTGAAGTTTGCTAGAGAGCATTTGGATGATCCAGAACAGGATTGGGAGAATGTCATATGGTCAGATGAAACCAAAATAGAACTTTTTGGTAAAACTCAACTCGTCGTGTTTGGAGGAGAAAGAATGCTGAGTTGCATCCAAATAACACCATACCTACAGTGAAGCATGGGGGTGGAAACATCATGCTTTGGGGCTGTTTTTCTGCCAAGGGACCAGGACGTCTGATCCGTGTGACGGAAAGAATGATAATGGGGCCATGTATCTGTAAAGATTTTGGGTGAAAACCTCCTTCCATCAGCAAGGGCACTGAAGATGAAACGTGGCTGGGTCTTTCAGCATGACGATGACCCCAAACACACCGCCCGGGCAACGAAGGAGTAGCTTCGTAAGAAGCATTTCAAGGTCCTTGGGTGGCTTAGCCAGTCTCCAGATCTCAACCCCATAGAAAATCTTTGGAGGGAGTTGAAAGTCTGTGATGCCCTGCGAAGGCCCAAAAACATCACTGCTCTAGAGGAGATCTGCATGGAGGAATGGGCCAAAATACCAGCAGCAGTGTGTGAAAACCTTGTAAAGACTTACAGAAAACGTTTGACCTCTGTCATTGCCAACATGTAACAAAGTATTGAGATGACCTTTTGTTATTGACCAAATACTTATTTTCCACCATAATTTGCAAATAAATTCTTTAAAAATCAGACAATGTGATTTTCTAGATTTTTTTTTTTCATGTTGTCTCTCATAGCTGAGGTATACCTATGATGAAAATTACAGGCCTCTCTCATCTTTTTAAGTGGGAGAACAATTGTTGGCTGTCTAAATACTTTTTTGCCCCACTGTATGTGTATTTATATGTATGTGTGTATATATATATATATATATGTGTGTGTGTGTGTGTGTGTGTGTGTGTGTGTGTGTGTGTGTGTGTGTGTGTGTGTGTGCAAGCACGCACGCACGCACGTACGTACGTATGTATGTATATACATACATACATACAGGTTCTTGGGTTATTAATAGTATTTTTGTTCTAGGACCAGTATTGGTGGAGTTGGAGACGGTCACATTCTGGCGCTGGCGCTTCAGTGCTCCTATTTTCATCTCGTAGAATAATAACATGACTTTAACTATTTAAAAAATAAACTTTTGTAGACTTGAACTAGAAACGCGTCTCTCAAATCTGTATTATAAATGTTGTTTGTTTCTGTACTATTGGTGCGGTCACATTCATATATATAAATTCTGATAAAACATGTACATCCCCAACTCCAATTACACCATCTCTCAACATGCCACTACTTGTGTGCTATTTATCATTCATATAGACCTTAGTTTAACATCTGGGTTGAATCCAATTGAATCCAATTGATCCAAATACAGATGGCTGACTGAAAATCCAACCAGTAATTCACTCTCTGGAATCCGACAATAAAGTATAAATAAACACCTTAATGGGGCTGATGTGTGGATGAGATAAAAGCTACTAAACCCAGGCAAGAAGACACAAGATTTACAGCCAGTGCTCTGGGCCATGCTTGGTTTGTTGTGCTTAGCGGAAATGGACCCACCACCATCACCATCACCATCACCATCACCACCACCACCATCACCATCACCACCACCATCACCACCATCACCACCACCAGGGGTTTGAAACCTCCTGCTGTTATGTGAACTGGGGTTGTTCTTCTGGTGTGGTATGGTGTGGTTGGAAACTGCCAAGGCCTGTTTGGGAGGACGGTTTCGTGCCGTGGGGTGCAGTATATTAGAGAAAAATGAATTGTTTGTTTATGGCATTTTTTTTATTTATAAAAAGTGTTGTGTTTTTTGGAGTGTTTTCGTCGGCAAAAACAAAATGGATGACATTTGTTTGCTAATGTTTCTCTCACTGCGCCAGTGATTCATATGGACAGGGACGGCTGGTATCAATGGGCTAGTGGGGCTAAGCCCTCTATATTTTACAATAAACATGAGAACATTATTAAATTAACGAAAATATTAAAATATAAAATGACAAACTTAGAATTGGTTGATTTTGGTGCAACGGAGAAGCAACAGCACCAAATAATCACAAAAACTTGATGTGTGGGCTTAGAAAATCAGCATCCAATGGGTGTCGTCCAATCGTGATTGACAGGTATTATGACATACCCCCTTGATTTATAGACATTTGGGCTAAATTAATATAGCCCAGACCAATAGTGACAGTGACTCACTGGTGACGGTCACTGTTGGAGGCAGGAGAAAAAAGTGAAAAAAAACCCTGACCACAATGGCGAGCGCTGATCTACCTAATGAAGTGGACTATCTGTTGACTTATCCGTTTTCGTTGATGTCTTTAGAAGAAAAAAAAGAAATAAAGAGACTGGGGGCACATCGGCCAAACGATGTTCAGATAAAACAAAAGGACAAGCAACAAGATCGTTCATTTTGCACCTCTTGGTTCGAAAGGACAGACTGGCTAACGACTAGCTTAGCTAGGCGCGCTCTCTTCTGTTTCCCTTGCGTGCTGTTCGGAGGACACACAGCTTGGACCCAATAAGGGGTTGTGGAATTTAAAACATGTGTCCTGTAAAATAAAGAAACATGAATGCAGTGCAACTCGCATTGGAAACTGATGTGAGCTTCTCTTCAAATAAGGTAGGCCCAAGCTGCCCTGATATTGATTTGATTAATTCGGGAGACGTGATGCCTCACGATTTAGATTTAGATTTCACCGAGTGCCAGAGAACATATAATTCCTGCTCTTTGGGAAAGACTCTATTATTTAATAATCGATTAATCGGTCGACAATTAATTTGATTAATCGATGAATCAGATAAAAAAAGAAAGTTGTGAATTGCCCAATCTTTATTCAAAAACTGAACATTACTTCAGATTCACAGTGCAGACTGAAGTGTAAAAAACAGTTTATTGCTCCAACGTCCCTTGAGCTATTAAACAGTAATATTAAATGATAAAAAATATTAAAACACATTTACTCGATAAAACAATAAAATAAATGATAAAAAATAAAGAAAAATGCAAATTTCAATCTGTCCACACTGTATTTGTTTCAACATTAACATTGACATTAAAGCGGTCTTGCTTGGCGCTTATTAGCCCTTAATGTGCAAAGTAAACAATTTGATTGGCTGCAGGCTGCGTCTACAAAGACTACTCCCCTATACGTCAGACACGCCCGCGGTCATCCGTCGACGAACAAGTGTAGTAGTGTGAATGTGCCCGAAGTGGGAGACCAGGCCAGGGCCAGGTTCGCCTGCTGCAAATTTCCCGTTTCCGTGAACGGTCCGTTTGCCAATTGCGATATGCTCGTGGGTCTGTTCCATCAAGGGAACTTCCTCATAAGCTTCGACCGGAATTTCCTTGAGAATGTGCGAGTAATATTGTGAAATCCGGAAATTGAATTTTCAACCCGCACCCTCAGAAAAATAAAGGGATGCTCAAGCACCGATCTAACAATTTCTCAACACCTATCTAATAAAAAATAGATTTTCAAACCAGCCACACCACTGTTTTTAACATTTCTTTTGAACACCATGACAAATTGGATTACTATTTTCAAAAAGTCGCATCTTAAAAGCATGGGTCATCCAAGAACGGAACCAAGCCGCTCTTTAGTGAGTTTCATGAAAAAACTGACAAGCTTATTACCCAAATGACCAAGACCGCACACCGCACGACTGAACTAAATTGAACTCAATGCGTAAGTTAATTAATTATGAGTCGCGTTTATGCCTCAACGAGGTGCCACATAAGTACATACGTCCCATGGGTATATATACCATTCGCCAATACCTTGTGATCATCGATACCTTGTTACATCACAAGCATGGAATACGGACAGTTTGTGTTCTTAACCCTAGCAGA
>OLKM01004658.1:0-20801 GCA_900291075.1 Melanogrammus aeglefinus | reverse complement strand
GTGAAGGGAATCGCTGGAAGACACTGGATTGCCCCTCTTTTTGGCCATCTGAAATAAGACCATGGTCCAAAAATAAATATGCGTTACTGGAGTGTAGTCAAGTACTTGTCAAGCGTGCTAAGGGTGTTTCTGAATCCATCTTTCTAAATACCGTGCATCACAAAATACCCCGCCCCGCAGCTTGTTGAGTCTGCTGGAACGGGTTTTGTCGGAATTGTTTGGCGGCTTTCACTTGAGAACTGCCCCCCACACTTGTTTGCCGTAAAGGGTTTTGCCTGCATCCCGAAAAAGTAGCGGCCTATAGGACAAGCAATGCAATGCAAACGCAATGTCTAACATGAGTCATGATGTCCAAGTTTGTGCGCATTTCTGACGACTTTACACATCTAGAAACCAATGTTGACAAAGGTATTTCAAGGTTATGATATATTTCTGGAATACGAGCAAAGTTATGCTTGAATTGTGACACATCATCAATTTGCGTTGTATTTGGCATTAAATTGAATTATTCACTGCCCACGAAAGTGAAACTGATGTCAGCTTTCACTTGTAGTCGGAGTAACAGTTAAAGTAATATTTTTGCATATTTTCTTACTTGTAGCATTGAAACAGTGCAGTTGTGGAGAGGTGAAGATACTTGTTCTAAGCTAGCAGGAATTCTCATAACAGAGATATATTCCTTGAAGGCCGGATGGAGAATACTGGAAAACATAAGAAAAAGCAGAACAGAAACATTATGAATATCCAAACAATTTATCCTCTGCCTACGTTCTTTGACCAAATGCTATTGCGTTATATCTAGCTGCACCATAGAACCGCCAAGTGGTTTTTTATTTCCATTCACAAATGACACAGCAGCTCAAAGTTATCCAGGTTCACCTGTGGTAAAGTTAGACAACATGCATGAGGCATTACTATGGTTCTGATATGTTGTTTTTTTATAGTGAATATTATTTTGTTGGTCAAATTGGCAGTAAGCATCAATCAACACGTTGTTACGGTGGCCTTACATTCGATCGCATCAAGGGTGTCGACTATTTGCTCCCTTTAACCTCCAAGAATTAAACCATTTGTGTAGTGGTTAATTTGAAAAATTCGATGAGCAGGGTCATGTAAGCTTCTATGACCTGTAATAGGGATGGGAAATCGTCCCTATTTTCAGATCATCCAATCGTAGTCACTGGCGATCGCTGATAGGCGATCCGATCGGCTGAGAGGGTGGGCGCAGTTACGTCAGCTTAAAAAAAAACAAAAAAAACAAAAAAGAAACTCGCCCTGGGGCGCTAACATGGCGCGAACGCAATTGGGTGCCAAAAAAGAATGCAAAATCGGCTATTTGGGCACATTTTAAGTTTTAACCGGATGTCAAAGGTGAGCCTAAAGACTCTAACGCACCTATTTTGCACAATATTGGAAAAAGTAATGTGTGCCTGTGAAGGATAAGCAGACCACAAATTTATTTGGGAGCACAATAACGAGTTTCATCACCCAACCCTCCGAGGCCGCAAAACTGCCCCCAACAGCGCTTCTACGTCAAGTGCTGCAAACCGCGATTGAGCACAAATGCGTCTCGGCAGCCCCTCAATTATCGGCAGCTTTTTGCAAAAATCAATGAAATACAATCAAGGCAAGCGAAAGATGGGCCCAGTGTACAACGGCTGTTGCAAGATATCTGGCGAAGGAGTCCGTCCATTTCAGACGGGTTGAGAGGAGAAAGTTTCGAAGAATATGCTAGCTTACACTGATGCGCGCAATATGAGCGGCCTCTGGCAGGAAATATTTCTCGAGAACCGCCAATAACGCAAAACTATATTATGCAGTGAGAAGGGGAAATTACCCAGCGAATTAAAAGAAGCCCAACTTCTGTTGCTCTGACAACCGAACATGTGGTCGAGCATAAACATGTCTCCCTATATGTCCATAACCGCTCACTATGTTTCCAAAGATTGGACATTAAAATCCAAAATGTCTTGAGACAGCTTTTACACCGGAGAGTCCATACCGCCAGAGCGGTGCTCGCTGAAGCACTCCAGGATGTGTTGCAAGCATGTGGGGGTAGGAAGAGGAGAAAGTGGCCTGCATCACAAGCGACAACGGAGCCAACATCGTTGGCAGCTGTCCGTGATCTGAAGTGGCATGGATCAGCTGTTTCGGGCATAATTTGAACTTGGCCGTCACAATGCCTTAAATAAAGAGAAAGCCAAACGGAGCGCGGGCTTTTGGCGTGTGTCGCCAAATAAACGGAGCCTTGTTCCGCACAGGTGTGCTGCAAAGGCAGGCAACAACTCAGGAAAGAACAAGAGCAACAGGGGATAAAGAAACCGCTTTCTTTGATAACTGTAAGTATAAAACATAGCCTAAAAAATACAAATACAAACAAAAAGTAGCCAAATTGTGGCTTTTTACACTGCCTACAAACATAGCCGTTTTTTTAAACCAAGCGATAGCAAAACTGTTTCCATCTTGTTGTTTTTCGTGTTTTCAAATCATTACATCATTGCTCGCCCAGCGTGGAGTATTGGTCATTCAAAAAATAAAAATAAGGCTAATGTAAATGAATAACCAATGATAAAACATATAGGCATATTTTGATCAATTATGTCTTACGTCTACATACAAAAACAAATAGCTAAAAACTTTTACACAGAGGACAGGGCATTTAAGAAAGTATTCAATCGCCTATTTTGCTCTTACGTAGCCAATTACCAAATTTCCCCGTTATGTTTTCCCTTGTAAAACAGGATTGCGCAAAATATATTTTTTATTTTCACTTGTTTTCGTACAGTAGGCTGCAGTGTTTTATTGCTTAATGTTTTGATTTAAGCTTTAAGTTTGTTCGAAATTAAATGTCTAATGATAGACAAACCTAAATAGGCCTATTATTTTGGAGTGATTTAATGTTGGTAGCATTTATATTTTTGTAATCTACCCTTGTGCTGAGTTTTTTTGTTTGCACATTATTTCGTTTATTACATCCTATTATTTATTTAGAAATATAGACTAAAAGTAGGTTTCACGCCACAGTCTGTTGGTGAATAATTTCCAGGCTGTAGGCTCTTTATTTTTTTGAAGTGAACTATGTTGACAGCTGTTAGCAGTCGCTTATTTATTTACTTATTTAGTCTATGTAAGACAAAAAAGAGTGTCTGTGACTCAAAATTTTATTTTGTTTTGGTTATTTGTGTGAGCATTTCATTTACGCAAGCTGATCTCTCAATTTAAATGTGCCGTGTAAAAATAAAAGTTACTTGTTGTTCAAATGTACGCGTGAATTATTATATTTTGTGATTAAAAAGAAAGATAATATAGCACACACACCACTTGTGGGCGCACAGGAGAAAAGTGTGTTGGTAAGCAAGCAAGCATATGATAAGGAACAGAGGAGACGTGAAAAAGGAGAGCTGTGCGGTCCGTGGCGGCGGACCTCCGAAAAAAAGTGAGAAAGGAAAAAAAGAACGCAACAGGGTTGTAATTTAAGGGTTTTAATATTCAGTTCCTCCAGTTGCACCGATCAAAGGGCTCTGTATGCAGACGTGTTGCTCACCAGAAACATTTTTCAAGTATACACAGTAGGGCGCAAGGTTGTAGAGATTATTTCTTTAACATCGAATGGCAGTAAATTTATTAAAAGATTCGCTATTTGAAAAAAAAATTCACGATCCTCCCTTCGATCGCTGATAGACGATCCGATCGAAAATCACTCCATCCCTAACCTGTAAGGACATTCACCACATTCACACATGACAAGTTACATAATTAGAAGAAGAAGCCTTTTTTTGTCATTGCACAGGATAGAGTGCTACTGTGTTTTAAGCAGCTGCTGGACTGCTGAGGCCGCTGTGATGAGCGCCACTGTTCAAGCAGCTGCCAAGGCCAACGTGCACCACCTGGCAACGGCGGCCGGTCCAGGAGAAAATTGCCAGGGCCGAATTTTCCTCCCAGTCCAGCCCTGCATGGAGGGTATTCCAGGTGCCTTGCTCAAGGGCACCTCATCGGGGGTCTTGGGTGGGATTTGAACTTTGAATCCTCTGATTAATGGTCCAGCCACATTATTTCCACATTACATTTGGAAAGTTTTCAATAAGTGAATACTTTTATCTGTGAATTTCATAATAAAAAATATTTTTATCTTAATCTCTTACCTGCACTAATTCATGCTTCTCAATGTTTTTGGATATATAAAATTGGATTTTAATATATCAGGATTTCAGGAAGGAGAACCCAAATGTATAACCAGTAAAAGAAGGCTTAAATCAATCAAGACTTCACTCAAACAGAAAAGGGTGTCAATAACATTAACATGTTAACCATCCACACAGGAAAATACTGGTATAAGACTTCAGTCTCCCCCAAGACCACAGCTGATTTCGAAGTAATGATTGAATAACAATTGTATATGAACATGCAATAACAAAACGGATCAGGTGAAGAACACCAATTGGGCGAGGGAGTTACTTACCTCACCACAAGATCCAGTTCGTGTGGGCGTTAAGGTCATAAATTCAGAATTGCCGCAGAGTAAAATACTGGTTTTTGTGCTTTATCACTGACACCACCAGTTCAGTCTGACCTTGTTCCCACAGTGTTTTCGTCTGTAAAATAAATGGTATTAAATGACAACATTTTTGTTATAAAACTTAGTTATATCTTATCATACCAGTGTACGTTCTTTCCCCTGGTCTACTGTGACCGGTGGCTGATTTGGTGTAGCAGGAAATTTGACTCTGCTTTTGTCAGCTTTTTCTGAGATAGCTGGTTCTTCTTTCCTGACTTTGTCCTTTTTTCCCCAGCCTTTCTGATTGGTTCTGGTGTTGTTGTTGATGCATTGGCTTTTACACCACTCTTCCCTGAGGTAGCTGGTTCTTTGTTTTTCTGTTCTTTTGTTTCTAGCCTTCTTTTTGGGTTTCTGGAATTGTTTAGAGGATATTGTAATATTTAGATTTTTTCACTTGGACAATAGGTTCTCCTCGTTTCAGCCAGGTCTCTTCAGCCTGTGTCACATTTTTTGTTGATTTGATTGGTTTTAAGAGTATGTTTTCTGGTAGATTATGCCTGAGAATGTGTTCGATGTACCACCCTTTTAGAGAGGAGTACGTAGTTCTGATAAAATTCTGCAGGACTTAGGTTTTTTTTTTTTTAGAGAGGATTGAGTGTTTCACAATGCCAAACCAGGCTTCTACATGACAGTTAGTGTCTCTGGTCTGCACAGATGTATCCTGATCAAGGGTCTTGTCTCGGGCATAGCATCTCAGGTCACCAAGCATAGCACCGCTCCACAGTGGAAAGATCCCCATATAATTACTAAAAAGCACCTTTAATATCTCAGGACAGTGGTAGCGGTTTGGCTGATGTCCATTCCCATCCTCTTCTGCGTCTCCTATTGTTCCTGAAATGCTTGGAAGCATTGGGTATATGGGGACCTACCCACAATTGTCTGCGCCCACTTCTTGCTCTTCCTCCTCCTTCCCTTCTGTGGCTTGCTGTCTATATGTCCCTCAATTAAGTGTGTTGGGGTTGTTGCCCTTGGCTATCCAATTGTTGCAAGAAAAGTCTAGGCTTTTGATGGAACATTTGTGGATGCACATGTTCTGCCAGCAATACAGTACAGAGATTCTTGAAAATTTTCTGGCCTGACTGCAGGGACACTGTGTTTTGTATTCGTGCAAACACAAAAGTCACAAATTCTCGGAGACCTGGGTCATCTGTCTTGCGGCTGACAGTGTTGTTGGTTTTATACCCATGATTTAAACGGCATGCGAGCTGCTGGTTTCAGCGTCCATAGCAAACATCATAGCAGCCAACCATGGTTATTATTGTGAGACGACCGAAATATTATTCGTTCATAACTATCAAACCAAACATCCTTCACATTCGCCGAGCGACGATTATGAAAGTATAATGCACATTTCTCGCTAAAAATGTTTACATAAACACTTTTAATGGTGTAACTATGCTAAAAATAATCATATTTTCCACCCAGAATGAAAAAAGTATGTCCGCCATTTTTACAGAAAAATATCCTGAAAACTATCCAATAGGAAAGATGCTCACAGCGTCTATCCGTGACATAGTCGGGCCCGTTCAGAATGCATTGGTTAACATTTCGTGATGCGTTTCACGGAAAAAGTCGAAAAATCTTACTCTGGGACACGATTCAATAGATTAACGTTTCGTGCGCATGAGCACGAGATCTCGTGATACCGGGTTGAAAACTGATACGTGCATGGAAATGCAAAATAAATTAAATGGGGACCGTGCATAGCATAAGCTTTAAGGGTAGATGGCGCTAGAGCTTTTGCCATGGAAATACTCGCAGGAGTCTAGCAGTGAATTTAACCTGTAGCCTAATCTAGCCAGAGTTCGTGGAAGGGTGGGCTGCGGGGCATAGATGTCTGAATTACTGGGAACGGAAACGAGAGAGAATCAGCAAGACAATTATAGTGACGGGGTATATGCTTAGCATTAAAAATGAAATTGAGAGTAACGGACTGCCATGTGAAAAGTAATAGCATAGACATAATGGTGGGGCATGCAGATCGCTTTTTATTAATAGTAGCCACCACTGCTTCGTTATCGCAAAACATGTTTATATGTTTACGCCGCCATGCTTGGCCCCACAGAACGCTAGCTGCCACGATAGGGGAATGCTCAAACAGAGCAGACGACCATTGCCCATGGAAAAAAAACCTGAACCCGACCAAGGGAGCAGAGAAGGTGAATAGTTTGAGAGAATCAGATGATTCGAGCGTGTCATTATAGAAGAAGGAAATGCAGTTCCAATTAGGAACGACCAGAATTTGAGATCGGACCTGCAGCCTTCCTTGTTGAGGTGTATTATGTCATTTAGTTTTGAGACCGAATGTGCCAGATCTAGGAGGCTAGAGATAAACGAGCGCCCTTGTGGTATGATACGCATGGTGAAATTGAGGTGGCCTAGAGGAGAGAGCATTTCACGTTTAGTCAACTCCAGCAGACGTTAGTAACGCATCGAAAAAAACGATCTGATCCTTTGTAGTTTCTCGTCCGGGAGGGATGCTTGCATCCTATCGGAGTCTAAGCGAATCCCTAATAATTAGATTGAGGTAACTGGGCCCTCTGTTTTCTCTTCAGATAGGGGAACACCGATTTCACTGAACACTCCCTTAAGAGTGTCCAGAACGCTGGTTTGGTTGGATGGAAAGTCAATGAGCAAGAAATCGTCCAGCAGATGTAGAACGAATGGCAACCGACATATGTTTAGCATGATCCAGCATAAGGCCTCGGATGACAAATCGAAGAGGTGGGGGCTGCTCCTACACCCGAATGTCTGCGAAATAGAATTTAGACTGCCATTTCACGCCGAACAGTAGCGAATCGGACCGATAAATGGGCATCATTTTAAAAGCATCCGTGATGTCGGCTTTAGCGAGCCAGGCTCCCTGGCCTGCGGTTCTGGTGGGATACATTTGTTAACGTTAGCGATAGACTCAGAGTGAGGCGAGGACATATCAAAAATGAGACGTTTCCCCCCCCCCCCGAGTATCTCCGGGTAGCGACGCCGGGAGAATTTATTTAGGAAAAAGAAAAGGGGGAGAGCTAAATGGGCCAATAACATAGTTTTTGAGGAGCTCTTTAGCCAGAAGAGCAGACACTATTTCTGGTTCTGCCAGAGCTAACTGGAGATTTTTTGCCACGTATTTAGTGAACAACGGAAAAAGGACCCCCACCCGGAACCCTTGTGAAAGGCCAGTTATGAGATAGTCTACGAAACCGGGATCGGGTGAGATGAGAGAAATGATGCTAGAGAAGCAATGTTGAGGTAGATGGGGAGATTTTAGAATCTCTTGGCGGGATGGGCCTTCCTTCGGTTTGGCGGCGGGGGCAGGTGGATTTCGGGTGCGGGTCCCTGCAAATAGTGTTTGTCGCCGTGGACGGGTGACGTTTTGAAGGCATGAACGAGGGGGGGGGGGGGGGGTAGTAGGGGCCTTAGGACATAGCACCGTTGTCTGCCCGTGGGAACTACAAATAGCACAAGAAAGTGACTGGTGGCCACCGAAGTGGCAGAGCAGAACCTCGGTGTCCGTGGTGGACCAATCAATCCTAGCGTTGAGCTATGCATTGGGCCGACTTAGCAGAGAACACTTTGTGATATTCATAGAATAAGGTCCCCCCATAGCGCCGGTTGAGGTCGGCAATAATAGTGAGGTTAGCGTAAAGTTATATCCTCCTATCGGTATAAAATTGGCACATGATGTCTCCGAAGATACCGAATGTAATGACGAACTCGCCAACAGATTGCGCGTTAGTCTGGGATCTGTAGTTTTTAAAAGAACGGACACGTCACCGCAATCAACCCATTGGCGCTCTATGGCTGGGGAGGGTAACGGTAAACCCGCGAGATTAACATCTCTGCCCTGGATTATGTTGATTTTTGTGATCTGGGAAACTGTTGCCGCGGCGGGCGTGATAAAACTCCTACCCGGAAGATGCGCTGGTAGAGCTGTGGAGAGAGAATAGGCTATGGGAGCTAGCGTTGCTACTGCGGGGGCTGCAGTAGCCATGGTAGCGAGGCACTCGCCTGTGAAGAAAGAGGAAGCCGCGCTGGATGGTTGCTGGAAGTTGAAGGGCGCCGTGGCGACTGATAACAGGGGGTTGGGGGCCTGGACCCGTCTGGGAGTTCCACACGGTGTTTCAACGGCGTCCATCCTAGCGCCAAGGCTTTTCACAGACTCTGCGAGGGTTTGTAGGACCTGGAGGATGTCCGCATCGGGGACTTGTTGGTGATGTTGTTGAGGATACCAGGGATCGGGATGAACGGCTTTCCGCGCTCGCTTGCCCGGACTAGAAGTAGTGGGTCGACCAGCATGCTTTTTGCCGGGTTTGGTTGTTGCCGCAACAGTGGTGGCAGCGGCGGCGCCATCTGAAGCGAACGGTGGAGAGAGGGGAGCGTGGAGAGGTTCCCCCAGCGCTGTGTCGGCTTGCTGCGATTTCTACTGGGACGCCTTGTTGTTCGAGGAGTTCCAATAGTTTTTTAGTGGGCCAAGACGCCCAAGTGAATCCGAGTACTCCTACGCGAGATGGCAGGAGATGGAGGGATGGCGTCTTCATCGGAATCCGAAGTAGCGACCTCTTGGTAAGTATTAACCGATATGTTAGGCGACTGAGCTACGAGATATACGAGATATACAAGATACACAAAAGCAAAGCAACAGCAAGCATCAAACGAAAACCTGCGCAGCAAAGAACATGTGTTAGACTCCTCTTTATAAAGCAGGTTTAGGGCGTGTTCACACGGGCAGTCTTTTTTTCAGGTGCGGGTGGGTGTTTTACATTATATTCCTATGGTACAGAGTGTTTTTGTAAAAACATCCTGGGTGCTTTTAAAAACACCGCTGCCAGCGGGGTTTTTTCCCCGCTCTGGGTGGTTTTCAAGTTGAGAAAGTTCAACTCGCCAAGAAAAAGCACCCGACGTTAGGCAGTTTTTTGACAGCTGACCAATGAACGAGCACTTACATCAGGAAAGAAGAATGGCGACCCAAACCAAAAAGTATTTTCCGACGGAGCAATTGGTTGTCCTTGTAAGTGAACTTGTCGAGCTATACGACATGACCAACAAGTTGTACCACAACATATATCACAAGGAGAGTATCTGGAGAACGATCGGTGGGATTTTGGGACATAAGTGTACTATGATATGCCCCGTACTGCTGCCGTCCCCGGTTTATATCATGCACCCACAAATGGGAAGGTTCGTCGTTATCGTCGTTGGCATCTAACGCCAAAACAAGGGCTAATTTTCTCATCCTCGACATTGTGATACTGATTCAAGTAGTGTAGCCAAACCACTTTGATACGCTAACCGAACAGTGTTCCGACAGTTTAACCGATTTGGAATGCGCTCTAGAAAAAACCACCCTGTCAGTTTTTTGGTTGGTAAAAAACCGCTCGGGTCAGGTGTTTTTTAATAAAAAAAAAACTGCCCGTGTGAACACGCCCTTAGGCAGGTGATTAGTAGATGGTGATTGGTGACGAGCTGCGCGTGATTTGAGTCCTGGTAGAACTAACAGCATAGCTTACATTTTTGTAACAATGTTTTAAATAATTGAATATAGTAAACAGGATAATAATTCATAAGCAAAATCATTTCAGTTGGAGGACTCTACAGAGCATGCTCTAATATTATATATAATATTCCATTCAGGGCTCGAGACTAACTTCTCTACCGGCAGCATTGGTACTACCAACTGCCTTTTGTTGGTCGCACAAGCAAAGGATAATCAATGACCTTGCACCTTGATGAACACTAATTTATATACTTGAAACATTGGCAATGCCACAAAAGTTGATATTTGCAAAATATTTTAATTTGAGAGGTTACCGTTTGCTAATACTGATCTGTTTTTTCCCCTCTTCAGACACTGTCTTGAGCTCATTCGATACAACGACGATAAAAGTACAAGAATACATGTCCAAATATTTGAAATATGCACCAGAGAGGATGGGTGGCGATGGAAGAAAGAAGTAGTAGAAGAAAGGAAGATTTAACCAAAACCCTGCCATGTTCAATGTTTGGGCCGTTTTTTTCTAAATGTCAAAGTTCATTGACACACAAAAAATATTGAAATGTTGGCACACTTGCAGCCATGTGAGATAATATAGCATGCCGTTTCTTACGTCAGTGAAATGTCTTTATATTCTTCTTGGTCTTGCTTTGACCAAGTGTGTATCCATTTCAAGATATTTGGTGTTACTGGAGCTACTGTTGAACACATCAATACTTTAGTGAAAACAGTGTTACAAAAATATATATTGTGTCAATGTTGAAA
Organism: Melanogrammus aeglefinus; assembly: GCA_900291075.1. Taxonomy (NCBI): domain Eukaryota; kingdom Metazoa; phylum Chordata; class Actinopteri; order Gadiformes; family Gadidae; genus Melanogrammus; species Melanogrammus aeglefinus. The sequence goes on along the minus strand of OLKM01004658.1, from coordinate 9,996 downwards.
AGCAGGACTTTAGTGACATTGAAATTTCAACGTTGATTGGATTTGCAAAATCTAAATAAGAATCAACATTGATTCAATGTTGGCGAATTCACCTATGTTGAGAAACGTGACGTTGGCATGACATTGCTATTTCAACGTTGATTAGATTTGCAAAATCGAAACAAAATTCAACGATTATCCAACACTGGCACCTGACGTTGATTCAGTGACTCGACGTTAAATTGCCAGCTGGGAGTGTTTGGGTAGGTTAAAGTTGTCTTTAAAATGATTTAGCCATTTAGCCCCATTCACCCCCATGTGATCGGGTCTGGCAGGTCAACAATGAGTTTCCTCATGGCTATTACTATGACAGTGTCAAATATCCTATTACCTCCCGCAACATGTAGTGGCCCTCGTTCGCTCGTTTTGGATTATTTCCAATGGGTCGTAATCTGTGGCGGAACAAACCACCTCTGTGGTCGTATTTTCTGAGAGGACAGGCTGATACTGGACATTGATGTGTTTGTAGACGGGCGTGAGTCTGACGTCATCGTTCGCCCATATAGCCTTCATGAATAAATGAAGTAACATGTGAACACATTCATTTGCAGCGCAGTTCAGGCAGCCGCCCATACAACGCACACTTCCCGCTTTGACTAGAGCTATAGGCCTAGATAAAAAATCAATAGTTCCCCTGTCAGCAGCTAATTTCTCCTCTTGTGACATGTTGATATAACATTGGACTATTAACATTACAATCAAATGTAGGCTACCCCGAGAGGTAGGCCTATAGACTATACCTTAATGACAATAATGTGTTATCGATATTTAATGTAGCATATGGAGGATACATTTCAATTAAATGTATGTTATCCAAGAGGTAGCCTAAATAAACAACAAAAAATATGTTGAAAACAAATCTATTTGCAATATGTTCAATAAGTCGTAATCAGAGACAAAATATGTTAAATGAAACGTTCCCCGAAAGGGAAATATGCCTGAATGACAATAATGTGCTAAATGTTGACATTTAACATATCTGGGATACGTTTCAACCAAACATAATCCTAGAGGTAAATGGCAAAAAATTGGCTGACAACAAACGTAATTGCGATATGTTCAATAAAATGTATTCACGGCCAAGATACTTTTTTCAGACAAAATACGTTAAATGAAACGTTCCCAGAAAGGAAAATATGCCTTAATGACAATAATGTGCGTGCTATATGTTGACATTTAACATATCTGGGATACGCACAATTCAATCATTTGATTTTATTATATACTGGGGGCGAAAATTGTACCGCCGATGTAATCTGCGTTTGAAAATTCCAAACCTGCTTGGCAACAACGACGATCGTGCCGAACGTTGCCTGGCAATGGACGATCGCATCGTCGTGAGCGTCACAAGACCGGAATCACATTAAACAGGTAACACTTATTTTACAAATTACATTTATTAGTGTTGCTAAATTTATATTTGTATTGTATTTAATTGTTTCATCGCATTTATCTAGTAAATTGAGTTTATTAACATAAGCTTGCTAGACTATGATGCACTTTAAAAAGTTTAAAGTGCAGTTTACTAGCTAAATTCAATACAATACAAATATAAAGTAAAAACAAGTGTTATCTGTATTATGTTATTTAGTCTTTGGCAACATGAGCGTCAATGTTTTTGGAAACCTGCCTGGCAACAGTCAATCGCGTCGAACGATGACGTACTGTTTCGAATGCAGATTACGTAGGCGGTACAATTTTTGCCCCCGGTACAATTTTGGTGTGACAATGCCTTGTGAGAGGGTTGCCTTGTGACCTGCCGTTTCAGCGGTACATTTCGGCTGTGTATGTATTTTTGGAATTTTAAATTGCTGCAATAAATTATTTACATTTACATTTAGCAGACGCTTTTATCCAAAGCGACCATCCGGCGCGGCTTCCTCTGTCTTCACAGGCTACGCACCTAATACATACATTTGTCATAAGAAGTGAAACAATATATCGCTGTCAGTACAGTAAAGATGTTCATAGAACCAGGTGCAAGTACTAACAATCGCTAGGCTAACCCATTACCTGTGTACAGCAATGCTGCTACTGCAGATGTTACACAATTAGGTAGCTACTATGAATACGTGCAATGTAGATTAAGTGCGTACAATAAGTGCATACATTAAGTGCCAGGACGTACAACATACAATGGTGGCCGGAAGGGGCTGGGTAGCTATGCAGAGTTGAGGTGAACTCTGAACAGGTGAGCGACTCTGCGATCCTGATTCCTGACATCGGCAGGGAGCTCGTTCCACCAGCTCGAGTTATGTTGTTGTTGTTGTTGTTGACTTCTAACATGTCTCTGTAATTGCTGTTTGAATCTAACAGTTGCCTATGATTAATATATCCGTGGTAACCACTGTCTTGGGGGTATTGCGAAATTGCGCCAGCTGGACATTCTGTAGTATTGGATGTGTTTTTAATAAACACATCCAATACACGGAATGTCCGCTGGTGACGACACTGAGGCTATAGTAGGCTAACGATCCTCTTAGCACCCTACGAGTACCCCAGTGGGGTGTTCCACAAAGCCGGTTTTATCCCATAACCGGGTAAGTTAACTCAGGGTTTGCGGTAACCCTAGGTTTTCCGTTCCAAAATGACGGTATGTTAGTTACTATAGCAACATATGCTCTGAAGTAAACCTGGTCGGAGCAGGTTTTGCGCAGGTTAAGTTTGAAACATAACCCGGTTTTGGGTATTTAAACCCGCGTTCACCGCAGATTTCATGTGTCAATGGCATGCCCTTTTGATGAGAGAACTGCTGATATCGGAGCGCAAATTATACGTGCAACCACCGGGAGCGATAATACGACCACGGCTCGACATCTTGGCATATCGGATGACTTTTTGCTGGAGAGATATAGATTAGCGCAAATCTTTAATATATTTAAATAGCCTTCTCCAGCTCTTACATAGCCAACACTTTCAATCGAGGACCTGGCCTCAGTTCCCTCCAGACTATTTGCGTCGCCCTCCCTTTTTTGCAAATGGTAGTTATATCCAGGCTATAATGTTGGAGATGCTGAGCACATCTCAGTCATTTCAGATGACCCATCCAAGATTTTTATCGGCCTCCTATCATACAAAGGGCAATATTGTCTGAGTACTATGACGAGAGGGACTTACAACATAAAATATAAAATAGTCCTAATGGATTTACGTCCACTGGAGAATGTTCGATCATAGCCGGCGGCTTTATTACAAGCGCTATTCCGTCTTGATCTGTGAAGTTGATGAATTGTCACTTTTAGGTTTTCTACCCAGTTACCAAAAAAATAAACATTTGGAACATATGTGCTGTGGCACGCACACGGTTTGCATGTGTTGCATCGAAGGCAAACAAAATCTAAAATACAAGAAAACACAAAAAACCTACATTCAAGTGGGGTACCCTCACATGGCCCCTGGCTCTCTGAGGAGGTACCTCCAGGTACCCTCTACATGCCAGGGCGCCCTGAATTTATGTTTATGAACAGCTCCTCCACCGGGGTAAAGACAATTTGAGGGCCAGATCCAGTCTGCCGACTGTCTGCCTTTTCCCGATTGGCTTAAAAAAATGGCTTATTTAAATTTAGACCAGTACGATGGTGGGAAAAGCTTAACAGTTTGTATGTTTATATACTTCATTTTTACTTGATCCGCTGCCCGCATGGGAGCCATCGGAGTACATATTTTTTTTAGGAGAAAACGTTATGTGGTAGGAACGTAAAGAATGCTTAACTGGGATGATTCATGGCTCAAATATTAAGGATCATGCTTTTGACGTGTAACTAACACATTTACGCGGTCAGCGATCCGCTGCCAGGCTTTGGTTCTCCGGGTTGCAGAGGCTTTAGGTTTCCCTTTTCTTGTGGTAATGTCCTTCTCCTCGTCATAGCTCTCCAGGAGAACCTGGAGTTCCATTTCATTGAAATAAGCGGCCCGTTTTGCCATTTCGATCAGGGTTTCCATGATCCATACATCATGTCTTTTTAGGATTGGCGTGGACACGCACAACCCTGTGTTAACCAACCCCAAGTTGATTGAACTAATGCATAACCGCTGCTGTGGAACGAAAAACTCTGGGTTAGTCTGGCACAGGGTCAATCAACCTAGAGTTCAGCGTTAACTCAGTGTTTGTTAAACCTCAGTTCGTGGAACACCCCTCTGGAGTCCTCGTTAGCTACGAACATTTTCACGATGTTCGCTACCGACGATGCTTTCGGGAAACGGTGTGAACACTACGACGCTCGTACGACGCACTACACAAACCACTAAGGCTAACGATGCTTTCGGGAAACGGGGCCCTGAGCAACTCGGTATCACTCTGCTGTTTATTTCTTTGTTGATTATTCTCCAAATGCAGAGGCTATTCTTGTCCCTTCTCTTTGTGGTCACACTGATCACAGTAACCATTTTCTCACTCAATGCAGTACACATATGCTAATGAGTCAAAATAACAACCAGTCAAATTCACAATACAAATAAAACAATTATATAATAAATAAATATAATAACAACACAAATAATTAGAGGAATAATAATGATAATAATTTTTATGAATCAAATTATATATAGTATTAATACCATTCCACATAATATCTTTTTATGTTTATCGTGTATCACTACTTACAGTATATATTGTAGAAAGTGTCATATACATTTTGAGGCAACATGGCCAACATAAGCAGACACGATGATTGGTGAGGAAATTGGTTGCTGTGGGAAACTCCCCGAATTCCAAATTCAGTTTAACTCGGCCTCATGGCCAGTGTAGAACCAATCATTCTGATTTAATGGATTTGCTTTATCTGGAAATACAGAAATCAATAAGGATCTCTGTTGTGAAAAGATATGCAGGACTAATGTTTTGCTGGTCATGGCCAAAATGCGACGCACGGCCACAGTCCTAGACCTGGTGGTTTGCGTTGAAAAAAATCTATTAGGAAAGGTAATGCTAAATAGTCTGCATACTCTTTTTCGTTTGGAGTAAAAATGTATCCACAAGAGCCATTTACCAATCTTCTCTTGCATGCTTGTGTTTTCAATCCTAGCATACCCTGCAAAGAGTGGAAGATTGAACGTTTTAATGATTAATGAAGCTAAAGCTATGATGTTTTTTTATGGTGTCACTTGCTATGATCACACATGTAGCACACTTTTGGTGCCCATTTCTGACACCTATACTTCTAGCTACACAACATCTTCATCAGCACGGATCAAGACGTGTCATAATTCAGGCGGAGATACATGTTGCCCATGGATGCCTACAGGTAACCTGGGGCATTGGGAGTTCATGCCCAGAATTCAGCTGTTTGGAACAACAGTAGCCTCACTACCTGTCTCTCTGACCTATCTTCCAAAAAAGTATCTCTTGCTCAAAGACAGCTCCCCGTCCAGGCGTGCATCTATGTGTAGTCTCAACTCTAGGCCGGCTCTCACTGACAAGGCACCATGTTATAATATGACATTTCACACGTTGGATCTCTTCCTTCTTGGTAATTTGTGTTCTTTTATATTGCAGGAAATTATGAATAATAATCTGTTGTAAAGGGGGGGGGGGTATTGTGTATTGTCTGCATTCGATTTTCACTCGAGAGGAACTTTTTGCCTTGTAAATATGAATAATTATGAATGAATATGTATTATTCCAAGCAGTTATATTGCCAGAATATATTCATTATGTATCTGGGACCTGGGTTACACATAGTTGAATGCCTTCATTTAAAACGGTTGCTGCTCAGCAAAAAATAAAATAGCGAAAAAAGACCTCTGGCAAATTCAATGACATTGTAAAATAATTGTAAAAAATCCTCTCGTATTAAGTAGTACTGCTAAAGAATAATTATGTTTCAGACAACCACTTAATTTTTGAGCATCCGCATTTAGACTTTTGTAACCAACATGACTTGTTTTTCTTCAAAGCACTAAAACAAGCCCTTGTCTGAGGGCAAGTTAGTCACTCAAAGAGATTTGTAAGCACAGAGAGACTTGGTAGTGACACAATCAACAACCTTTTTTTTATGAAACCTACACACTACCCATCCACCATGCATATCAGAGAATCAGCCCAGCATGTGCAGCAAAATTCCAATGAACTTATTTTAATCTCATAAGGGGCATGATGTGTCTCTGCTCCTTTTGACCTTATGACCCCATACTTGGAAAAACACAGGCTAGCTGTGTTTACACTCCTTAAGGCACAAACTTGCATCTCCATCCAACCGAAAACGGGGAACAAGAAATGCCCGCTGTTTTATGCCGATTTACTAGTTATAGTTCATGCCCCGTTCCCTCCTTTTCAAGATGGCAAGAGATCCCCAAATACACCTAAATCCATACACACTTTCCACTGGGTCCCGGAAACAACATATCCAAGATTCCAATTTCTTTGGAAAATTACTGTGCACAATTGATGATAAATCCTCTGCTATGTTTGTGTAAATTAACCATTACATATAACTAATAAACTTGTAAGCAACGTGAACTGTGCTTACATTGTATACATGTACCTCATCACAGCCTTCTGATCCAATCATAGGAACCAAGAATCAATAATTTCGGGTATTTATCAGAATATTGTGTTTCTATTACATGTTCATGCATAAAATACAGGATATATGCGTGATTGTTAAAGACAATGAAATAATGGCTAATGTCGTTAATAAGCACATATGGAAATATACAATAACTGGGAGGTGGAGGGATTCGGAACACAAATTTAGCTCAATTGCTGTATATGTAACATAGTTGTATTGTATCATTTCTTTCAAATATATAATTTGCTGGCTCTAGCCCTACAGGAAGTGATGCAATTAGTAGATGAACAAAGGGTAAAGGACTCTTGGGAGTGAGCCAAACACCTAGGGTCTTTTTTATATGGCCTGAAGAACAAAGAACTGCAGTAAGTGTTGCAAATGCTTGTTGGGAGGTCATCAGAGAAAAAACAACACTATTCACGGGAGCCTGAAATGACTTGTGAGTAATCAAAAGACCTGGGGTGTCTACTATGTGAAGAGGTCCTCAAGGACATTATACATTTCGTAGCTGTAGTACTATAAGAGGTGACTCGCAAATAATCAAACAACACACTTGGCAGAGCATTTTCCCGGTGTCTTTCAGTGTACAAATCTGGTTCCCATAATAGTACACTATTCATTTTCAATAGAGATAGTCAAATACAGGTTTGTTTTTTCAAATGACCAGTACCAGAGAGACAGCTTATTCTTCTTATGTGTCGGCTAAGTTATCAATACACATCACGCTGATGGATTTATTATACTTATTCCCCAAAAAGTACTATAAATGTTAAAATGAGGATTGAGGTTGTAACTATTCAAACACAGCACCAGATAAACAAGAGCAGAAAGGTGTGGCCCGGCATTGTGGTTCTTTCTTGGGTCTACTTTTAAGAATGAATGCTACACAGTGGCTGTCTGCTCAAAAATTAAATGGGATTGAGAAGTGACAAAATAGTAAGATGAACAAAAAGATACAGTAATGTATTTGCAAGGCAGTGATTGCTATCCTGTACGACCAGAGCACTTTAATATTTCCAAGGGCGCGGGGTTCTGGCACGTATCTGATTCACCCCCAGCGTTAATAAGTTCTGTGTCGATGAAAAATGACAATGATTCATCTTGGGATGAAAAGTTTCCTGACAGGGTCTGCCAAGCCCATGTCACCTTCCTTTCCACTCCACCCATCTGATTCCATCTGGAGAACACACACACACACACACACACACACACACACACACACACACACACACACACACACACACACACACACACACACACACACACACACACACACACACACACACACACACACACACACACACACACAGTCCCACCTTTCTCTCCAAGATTCGCACAGCGGCAACAACAACAAAAATACAGAGTTTGACAGAAGTGGCTTCCCTGTAAGGCTGGTATGAATAATATAATTTTCTGAACTCATACACTTTTGGTCGCAGAGTTGTATCCCACTGCATCAATTTATAAGGGCCTTAGCAGACGTGGGAGATGGGGCCGTGTCTAATTGCTATTCACTTTGACTAGAGCATACTCTAAATAAACAATGGGTTTATATAACCCAGCGCATAGGCAACGCCAAGACTTGATAAAAAAATACTTTGAAGTAAGACGTCGAGTCATCATGAAAATGTAAGCGCATACACAAAAAAGTCCAATTGGGAGTGGGTAATCTGTGTAAGTGCAAGTACACACACACACGCACGCACGCATGCACTCACAAACAAAGACAGATACACACATACACATTTTACAAAGTTCTTCATCTTCAACTATATAGGCTTTGTCCTAACATCAGCCGCCGGAAATTATTGCTCTTGGTGGATATGAAACCTTAAAACCACCAAAAAGTATCGGCTAATGTAGTAGTATGTAGGCTTTGGTTTCTAGGAAGAATCTACAGAAAGGTAGCCAGTGCTGTTGTATCATATGGTCTATCACAGGTGTAGGTGTAGCAACACCTGTTCCCCTGAAAGCATGCAGCGATATAATTGTTAGCCTTATTTATCTTATCTCCAGCATCTCCTTTGGTACTCCTCCAGACTCTGTAATCCTGTCCATGCCTTTTTAATTGGCTCCTCACAAGTTCCTCCTGCGGACGGATCGCAGTGATCACAGCCCAAGGCCTAAGAAGCCCAAACCAGCACCCAGCGCTCAACAGGCAAGCCATCTCCCAGGTAGGAACTTGCCTGCAAGGCTCTGGCTATTCTTACTTATTGAGGAAATAAACCCCATCTCTTTTGTCAGACAACTAAGTTGTGCACAAACACAGCCAGCTATGTTGAACAACCTGGTGCAGTACATTGGCTTACGCAAATACCCTTTTTTTGATGCGTAGAAAATGGGTTAGCAAGGCTACTAATGGTTACACAGACACACACAAACAAAAACATACACCCACACAAATATTTTACTTATTAAGTAGTATACAGACATGATTGGGGTCCACAAGTACACTCTCTCGTCACTGCGTGATGCAATTACCGCCACAGGGTCAAGGTACACCTGATCTCTGCTATGCGGATGGGGTTATTATTGAATGTGACAGGGATATAGCCAGGTAGCCAGTCATATTTATTTTGTACTCAAGCCTTTAACACAATTACAGTCTCAAAGGTGGTTAAGATGGCTGTATACCAGAGGAGGCTTGTCCCGAGCCGTCGGAAAAAGGGAGCTCAAAATGAAATAAAACTAATCTTGGAAAATATCAATTATTTAAATTATTTTTATTTTTATTATGAAAAAACACTTTTCCTGGAATTTTGGGTGTTTCTTTGGGTCTGTGGTGCCCCCACATGCATACAAACTTTTAAAAAAGTTGACATGATTTGAGTGAGATATGCATTTCTGAAAGTACCCCGCCTACAGTTACCAAACAAGTGAGTCAGTTTCCGCGCCCCCTCCTAGAAAGGGGGAACATTTGAATACTACCTCCCACTTCCTCACCCCCCTCCAATCAGAGCATAGCTACGATTTGTGGAGCAGCGGATGAGCGCTGGGCGGAGAAGGGTTTTGTGCATTTCAGACAGCACAGCTCCGGTAGTACAATCCCTTTCTCCGCCGGAGCTGCCGGACTGTTGCCGGACAGATAACCCCCACTACAAGTCTTTACGCGTTTTGGAAGTACCAGAGACGTCCGACACAGTCCTTATGATTCATAATATCCTCAGAGGTGCGTCTATCTTTTGGGCGTTATATTACATATGGCCTACTAGAGTTTTATCATGCACGCATTGTGTGCGCTCAACCTCCAATTGTAATTAAACCCATGTCAAAAATGTGGAAACCCCAGTCGATAATGTAACAAATATAACATTTTGTTACATTTGTTACATTTTGCCTATAATTTTACAACGTATAACATTCGTTCACCACAAATGACTCTTAAAAGCAGTGCCAACATTTTAATATATTTTAACCATTCAGGAAACAATAGGCAACAGGCTGATTA
>OLKM01004657.1:0-20804 GCA_900291075.1 Melanogrammus aeglefinus | reverse complement strand
ATATTCTCACCTCTCATTCTCTCTTTAAGTGCACAAGAGTAAGGAGTCCTTCATTGATTGTAGAATCCTGGAAAGGCATTCTGAGATAAACAGAGCAGGCTATGGTCATTACATCCAGGGATGCAGTCATTCAACTGTAGAGAAAACTATTCACAGCAGGACAAGTCTTTCAGTACTTGTCGATCCACGTCCTCTGACAGTGAATCGACCCTCCTTGTCACTGTCGCAAGGCCAAGCGGTAACCCACCAAGTGCCAAGTTTCTAGTGTCGTCTTTGTTTTTGAAGTCGTTGTAAAACTGTCTCCTGCGGTGATGGCCATCGCCTTTACTTTTTATTAATATTCCATTCTGTAAAAGGTTTCTTGTGTTTAGCTAGCAGGTGGCTAATGTGAAGGGATGCTTCAGTAGCAGCCTTATTTTGCATAGCGGGTTTTGTGAAAAGCGATTTCTGGGCCTTCAACCACGATTTCAGCTCCTCAATTATTCTTGCACTGATTCTTGGTGCTTCTTGGTGGCAGTGCTTGTGTTTGGTGGCATAACGTGCACACACACTTGTCTTTCACCAAAGTAAAAATAAACTCCTCTTCCCATTCTGAATGGAAGTTGTACGTTTTCGTCTTCTTTCGTAGGGCATCCGCCAGCTGTCACCAGAGAGCGCGTATTCGTAGAAAACAGGCTCAATTACTGAGTTCCCGGCCCACGCCACTTGTTTTATCTCCTTGGGTCACTAACACTAATTCAGACACCGTTTTAATATCAGCACTGCTACACGATGAAAAAAATAGTAGGCCTCCAGAGAGGGACGAGAGATGTGCTTGCAAAACGTATTATGAAAATATATCATGCATAATATAGGATATTGTGTATTTATTCTTCTATTATTTTCGGGATCTACATGGAAAGCCTCAAAGATCGACCAGTAGATTGCGATTGACGGGTTGGCGACCAATGGACTAAAGGATACTCGTTCACATCCCCGTGTATACACCTCACCGAAACGCTCGACGCCTCCACCACTGCCCGGACCGCACCAGGCGCTGCTGGAGCATGGTCTGCATGCAGCCCGAGTCCAATAGCGCCTGGTACGTACCCCGCTGTATCCTTACTGGGATACGGTACGCCTTGCTGGGACCGTGGGGAGGAGGCGGGGCACGCGGTGAAACGCAGGATCGAGCGTGACGCGCCACAGCTCCATTAGAGGGCAATCCCGACGGAAGTGATCAGGCCGCCCGCACCGCCAACACCCCTCCCCTGCCCACTGAGCGCCCGTCTGCGGAGTGGGGGTGGGAGGTGATTCATGTACCCGCTCTGGAACGGGGACCACCCCCTCTCAGCCTCGGTGCTGGGCTTGGCATGTCCCGCCGTAGGGCAGCTGCACCAGTGCGCGGGACCGGTGTTGGTGGTCGCTGGGCCATCGGTGGGGGCCGCAGGTGGCTCTCCGCCAGGTCAACCACAGCAGAGAGGCTCATGGGCTGGTTTACCGTGACCTCAGGCCGGAGGATCCTGGCCAGAAGCCCTCAACAAACCTCTCCAGGGCCACCTGCTCCACCACGTCCTCCGCCGCGGTTCATTGGTCTGACCAGACACCTCTCGCCTGCGTCCGCAGCTGCCTGGGCAAAGGCGAAGGAGACGGACCCCCTCGGTGAACGCCAGCGTCCAGAACCCGGGCTGACGATGTTCTTCCGGGGGTAGAGGCCAAGCCGGTGCGTCCGGTTGCCCAGGCGAATGGTCCCATAGTCCGTTGGAGCACGGCCGGTCAGTACTGTGCCACAACTGGGCCTCCCCCATCAGGAGCAGCAGGAGACGGTGAGCCCACTCCTGACGAGGCCACCCAGAGACCTCGGCCACCCCTTAAAAGGTCTCCCAGGAAGGAGCCTCTGCCATCGTCTGCTCCCCCATCTTTGGGACGTGGATGTTGGCCACGGCGTCCTGCTCCCCTGTGGCCCTCGCACGTTCCCGCCGGAGGCGTGGAGCTCCCGCTATGGACGCCCGATCGGGCCGCAAGGACAGGGCCAGCTCTGTGAGCACCTCGCTCTGGGTCTGCTGGAGCTGGCTCTACCGTTCCGCCATCTGGCCAGATGCCCGAGCCCGCTTCGTATTGGTGACTGGTCCATGCCTGCGCCCGCCCCACGTTGGGCTCCACTGCAGCAGGTCAGAGAGAGCACGAAGACCACAGTACGTTGTCCCTCACTGGGAGCTTGTTTATTTCAATCCAAGGCAAAACAAAACAGAGGCTTCAAACTATAAATCAACAACGTACGGGAGAGTCCTCGCATTCAGGACTCTGCGACCGGCGATCTCTGGTGGGGATCGCGTTGGATCTCTCCCTCCCTCTCTCTGCTCCCAGTCCTCCTACTTCAAAACAAAGCAGGCACATAAATTCACACTCCCTGATTGGCCTGATTGTGAGCAGGTGCCCGCAATCAGGCCCAATCCCCCAACTGATCCGGTGCGCTCCCAACCTGCCCATACTCCCCCTTCAGGCCAGACGCCACACGTCCCCCCACACATCCATGAAATCTTGTTTAAGTATTAATTGAATTCCTTTTTCTATTCAAACCATCTTACAAACCACGTTTTCATATATAAATAGCATTTGGCGGCATCAGAGGGAATCAAACCTAGTTTTGACAAGGTGAAACCTGGCGATAAATAAGTGGCTCCTCCCATAATTTAAAATACTGTGTATTTAAGAGTGCATCTTTAATTTATCTGTTCATACGAGATGCTGTTATTTAGTTAATTTTAAAATATCGCACATTTTACTTTTTATAGTACTTTTATAGTATTACATTTGATATGTATAGATATTTTTTATGGTTAGCCAGTAAAAAATCTGCCAGTTCATGAACATGAACTGTCTGACACATTGCAGTAAACCATACATTCTTAAAATAAATTAAGGCTTTTGTAAAAACACAGTTGGCTTCAGCTTTCTTTATTGTGGAACCGAGGCGGATGGATCGATGTCAAACTGTCTCTTTCAGGATGAAGATGGCCTGTGTTCCACGACACTGGATATCCCTCTTACTTCAATGTTGGCGTGTCCAACCCTCAGAACTCCTGCGCACACTCTACTCAGACATCAATACTAAGAGGATGTGAGGAAGACGGAGCTCCGACCAACCACCCGATGGTTGTTGTTGGCCAGCCCACACCTCACCTGAAAAAAAGGATGAAACATACTAACAATAAACTTGATGAGAATCAACAGGAAAACCACGTTAGCATCCTGTAGCTGATCAACACAAACCACTGGTCTCATGCTGTAGTCATAGCAACATAGCAACCCAATAGTAACCCATTATTTTTATTGACTCTAATTAAGAAGGAAAGCGTGTATTAAAAAATCCCTGCAATTTAATACTCTTTTGACTTTATTTCTTTCAAAAATAAAAGTACAAGACTGGTTACTTTTGGGTATACAATGAAATACAAATGCATGTTTGAATTTTTTGGTCAAATATGCTGTGGATTAATTTCACTAATACTGTGCACTAAATAAGGTATCAAAATTATAAGCACCACATGGTAATTTCAATATAAACAAAGATGTGTGTGCGTGCATGCGTGTGTGTTTGTTTGTGTGACTTTGTCTTTTTATGCAGGTGTGACGTGAGTGTGTGAGTGGGCTGTATGTGTAGGGGTGGGAGGAACCATAACCAATACGCCTCTCAAAGCCCACTCGTACTGCGGGCGAAGAAGCTGTGAGATCCTTTGTGCTGTGGAGTTTCAACACAGCATAAAACACACGGCTGTAGTTTTCATCCTGCGTGTGAGAGACAGACACAACGTGACATTAGGACAGTAAAAACTACTGGAGCACACTTCTTAGTAGAACAGGGTGTTAACATCATTTAATGTTAGAGGTGTACTATCAGATACCTCATGCTGAGGTGTTAAAGGTCTAGTTTCCTCAAGCCAGGTTGTTTTCCGGCACGAACTGAAACAAAAAACTGAGTTAGAATAAAAGAGACAACTCAATCAAATGAGGTGCAGAAAGACTTCCAGTGAATAAAAGCACATTATGTCCTACCCATGTGACTGCAGACGAAGTAGAGGAACAAAGAGAGGAGAGCAGCGGAGGGACACAGGGTGACCAGCAGCATCCAGTACTGTCCACAGTGTTATAACGACATTGAATCGATGCTCAAAATAATTTTCGAGTCCTCCTGGATCATGTGTCCACCACCGCGGACATTTGGTCCGCCAACAACAAAAGTTACTTAGGAAGGACGGTGCACTGGATAGACAACATTACTTTAAAACTTGACACGGCTGCTCTTGTCTGAAAGAAGGTGAGAGGATGACACACTTAGGATGTCATAGCTTGGGCAATAGATATATGCTATTTTGGATTGATTTATACAATAAACACTAAGTGATGATAGGGCTATGATGCTTGTCCATGTATCTACAGTAAATTAAGAAGCGGGAAAGTAAAGTAATAAGTAGTGAAGTTACTTTTAATCAATCAAATGCAGTAACTAGTAAAGTAATCTTATTACAATTTACAGAAGTAACTAGTTATAAGTAACTATTTACTTTTTTGAGTAACTACCCCAACACTGACGGCGACGATGTCATGTCCCTGTGCCTCAGTACATCTCCATCTGGTAGTGAACACGGTTAGTGTTCTGCTAGCATTTTACAAGAAGGGAACATGAATTAACTATTAATAACCATAAGTGAATGCAGTTATACAAATAATTATATTGCATTAGCATAGTAGTGGAAATCTTGTTTTTGCAGGGAATTTCCCTATTTCAATTCTCCTTCACGGAAAGCTTTTAGATAACGCTGATCTACTATTTCTTTCATCCAAAAAAAACAGAAATCCTCTCTCCAGCTCTCTACAGGGGCGTATATTGACACACGCTTTCGCCCTAAAACTTGGGGAAAAAGCGCCCGTCTATGAACGTCCCCAAAAATAGGCTGCAATGTGATCATTTAGGGCCTAAATGATCACATTGCAGCCTGCTTTGCGGTTTACCTTCTTGCTCAATAATGGATCAATATAATTTAATTCATTTTTTAATATAGTTATAAACACTCTTAGAACCCAAGTGATTGCATTATTTGTTGAAAATGCAGGTTGAATTAATCCAATTGTTTCCTTTAACACTATATTTGGAGATAAATAATGTATAAATTAAGACCTTAGTTAACATGAACACCATTAGTAAACATGAACACAGTTAGTAAATGATTACTAGAATAGTTAACTGTTAAACAACTTTATGTTAATTCATATTACTGCAATAGCTAATGTAAATTGATGGTTTATTAATGGGGCCTTATTGTAAAATTGTATCTGTATTTTTGTTGTAATGACGTGGTCTTAAAGGTATTAAAGGTATGAAAGGGGCCACCAACATCCTACTTGTAAGACAAGGAGTAGAGACTGCCAAACAAACATTGAAACCTACGCAGAATAGCTTTAGCCAGTTCAAGATCATAACCTGATACACACAAAGGCCTTTGTACATTACCCTTAACTCAACCCTACTACATAGTAAACTATGAACAGCAAACCATTTCTAATGATGTAGCAAATAAACATAGCCAAAAACACATTATTGGATTTATACTATTGACAAACAATATGCAAACAGTATAGGCCTATGGTATTTAAAACATATGTGAAAACAAACTTTATTTTATCACAGGTTTGCACTCTCTTGAGACTGATATAGCTATACTATATAATATATATATAACTATATATATTAAACTATATATTGTTCCTCCTCTTGACAGCATAAAGATGAGGTCATATTGAGGAGGTAGAGCCCTGTATTTATATTAAAGACTCGGTCATGGTCACATCCTCTTAGTATTGATGGCTGAGTAGGTGCTGAACTCTGAGGGTTGGACTCTCTTCTTTTTAGGTCTCTGAGAACGTAGAGGGATATCCAGTGTAGTGTAACACAGGCCATCTTCATCCTGAGAGAGACATATAACCATTAATACCACTAATATATCATTACCCTACTTCACTCTCTGCTACACCATAACATCATTAACATACTGTACACTCTGCTATAACCTTACGTCATCAACATAATGTACACTTTGATAAACCAATACATCATCAACACACATCATAGTATTACATTATCAACATAATGGTTGGTTTCCCTACTATTGAACACTAAAGTGTGTCCCTTGTTAGACCCTTATAAGGCGACTCTACAGGAAGAAGCTACTTCCTGTAGAGCACTTCTCCTCTTGCGTCTAAAAACACCTGACTATCGCTGAACATTGGGTCCATTGATGTTCATTCAGCCTTCAGTAAACATCTTTGTACAGCGCTCCACCACAACGTGCAAATGTACTCCATACTGTCCTCTAGCATTACATCACAAATGTACCTAAGTATATGAAGTATACATTACCTGGTTCCTGATTGATTGTTACATCTCTACTGCTGGGTGATGTCTGAGCAACATGGAGGTCTTCATCTTAAAGAAACACAAACAGTCATTATAAGGCCACAAAACCAAGGGAGACAGTTGCTGCTTCTACGGAAGACAATATGTAGCGTAGGTGTTCTCAAGATACAGAAGATGCCAGTTAACAGAGATATATACGCTACCTTTCCTTCTGCAGTGGCGGTAGACGACCAAGGATGAGAGGAGGGAGAGGAGGAGAGCAGAGGAGGGACACAGAATGGCCAGCCACATCCAGCACTGTCTACAGCCTTCAGCAGCAGGGTCTACAGCACCGGCATCTAAAGGGATATCTAAGGACATATAATGTTGTTCAAATTCAGCGGTGCTAGTTCTTACCTTTTTACAATCTTGGTTCATAGAAGTTGAGTTTGTTCGACCATTGTCCAGGATATAACTCCTGAATGCTCCTGCCCACTAGGTGACTATTAAAGTTGGGAAGGACTTTGGCAGTACACACTATACGACTGGTCTTGACAATCAGTGTCTACTCTATCGGGTCATTTGTTTCCTCCCATTGTCTGTTCCCACCGTCATCCCCGATTTCAGTCTCAGTCCCCGCTACACGACGCAGTCAGGCCCGACTAAACTGGTTTTAAAAAGACTTTTCCCCCCTAACCCTAAGAGGGGCAGCACATTAACGTGTCTCTAGACCCCGCACACTAAACAACCATCAGAGCCGACCTCAGCCCTGGACCCCCCCACCCCCCCTTTCCCCGTCGGTAAACTCATTATCGTGGGTAAGTCGCCTCGTGGGAAAGGGCCTAAAGCTTTGGCTGAAGGATGCTGGCTGATTTATTTTGATGTTTTCAGAATTCAGAAATTTAAATATTGGATATAATAAAGGAACATTTGAATTAATTAATCATTTAATGAATCAATACGCTCTCTAGCCTCTACACTTGTCCTGAACTTTATCTTAAAAGTGCAGGATGATCGTAGGGATTGTAAATGTAATTATAATGGTAGAGTTTGTAGTGGCACAAATGCCTCCAATCAGCACATTCTGCCCCTCTTTTAAAAGTGCTTGACTTGGAACAAATTTGCATATTATCCAGACATCTGATAATAATTTGAATTCACATAAATGAATTTGACCACAAAAAAAGTAAATTACCAAACATAATCCTTGTGATTATTTTACCATATGTGTAGATATATTTTGTCTTGTTTCCTTTATTCCCATTCAGTTTTTCAGTTCCACAGTAGTAGAGACCAAGGTGAGAATCAGTAATGTTCTTAATAAGTAAGTCGTATGAGTTTGACGAATCGTTCCCCATCATATTTAAATGGCTGAAATTTCTTCCATTCTCGCCATAATCAAAAATGCCTTTATCTCTGTCCTTCCAATTCAGAGATAGTGTTGGCTGATTTTTATGAGAACAGTTCCTGTACCAAACCAAATTTACATTAGCTGTGAGTTTACAGTCACAGTATAGAGTAACGTTTTCTCCTGGTCTCACGGTCAGCTCCACTACTGGGTTAGAGAGTACGTCCTGACAGGACACAACAGCACCTGAACGAAAAATATGTTCAATTAGTATTAAGATCAAATGTGCAGCAACATGGAGCAACATATGATGATATATAAATGTGATTTTAAAACACTAAATACCAATCAATCATTACACAGAACATCATATACAACTCATGTATTATTGAAATAGAAATTTTAACATAAATATTTTACCCAAGATGACGGGAAGAAAGACATACGTCCAGCTCATCATGATGATCTGTGGAGGAGTAAAGACATTTGATACTTTCATCACACCCATTTGACTGAAGGCGGAAGGATTAAAAATGACTTGTGATTGGTTGGCCTTGTGGAAAATGTTGCGGTTATTTCTATCTGCGTATCAGGCGAGGTGATATGACCTGAGTTTCATTACATTTCCATATTAGATTAAACTAAATTTGTATTGTCATGGATGTACACACACAATTTCAGTTGGCATCAAACAAGATAGAGCAAACTTGTTCGAAATACCTTTTGCTTTAATAAATTATTCTTATATTTTATGTTACAATACAAATAAAAATATTTCAGAAAACATGTAAACATTTTTGTTTGGTAATTATTCAACTATTGTTTTTCTAGCATTAAGTTTTCTTAATCACCAATGATACAGAAATCTTGTTTTAGTATTAATTGAATTCATTTTTCCATCCAAACCATTTTACAAACCATATTTTCATATATTAATATATGAGGGAATCAAACCTAGTTTTGGCAAGGTGAAAACCTGGGATAAATAAGTGGCTCATGAACTGGCTGAAACATTGCAGTAAACCATGGATCCTAAGTGTCATACATTCTTAAAATAAATTAAGGCTTCTGTAAATTCACAAGAACCCTTTGTCAATGGTTAGTTTTATCTCATTTTCATCTCTGCTATGTGGTTCTACTGAGTGTGGGTAAAAAATCTGTTCTTATTCATCTGTCTGTGTGCATACACTTCAATTTTTGTTCATACGTGTGTGTGTGTGTGTGTGTGTGTGTGTGTGTGTGTGTTGTGTGTGTGTGTGTGTGTGTGTGTGTGTGTGTGTGTGTGTGTGTGTGTGTGTGTGTGTGTGTGTGTGTGTGTGTGTGTGTGTGTGTTTTTATGGTGGTATAGCTTCAGTCTGTTTATAGGAAGCACTGCTGGTTGGACGGCGTGCAGACACCACAACTGTTTCCGCTGGCTGACATTGATGGTAGAGTTTCATTTTGGGGTTTCTAGGTAAACGCCTCTAGAAGCATGCAACAACAAACAACACTCTGATAGTCTTTCTTATGCTTCAACTGTCAAGTGCTTTTCAATTCTGACTTCTCTCGCAGAGTGACAACATACCAGTGCAAAAGACTCAGTTACTAAATCCATGTCCCTTTTTGTAGATGATCACCAGTCGCCTTGGCAAACCTACCCAGTTCCCAGATCCACAACTTAGTCGTCAATGGTCAACATTAATGCAGTCTCCAGTTTTTTAAGTTTTGAAACTAGCTTAGCAGCTTCACATTTAGTTTGGGTTTTTCTCATCAAAGTCAGATGCTATTTGGCCCAATGTGTCTCTTATTGTCCACTGCAGGGTACGGTATGGTTCGGTTCGGCTCAGTCCGGTAGGGATGGGGCTGTATAGCCCACGCCCAGCTCAGTTCCGACGTCGCGTTTCCTACCCTTTATGGTAGGCCGGATGTCGATCGCCGCGGCAGCTACGTAAACATCGTGACATCATAGCAGCGCAGGGGAGAATGCAGAGGAACGTCTCCACCTCCTTGTTCGCCCAATCAAGCGGTTTACGCGACATGTTCTCAGCGTTCAACCGTCAAACTCAGTGCAGTGCAGTGCAGTCCGGGGTGAACTGCAACATGGAGGAGAAAGTGATTGTTGCCGTTTGCGATTCCCGGAGCTCTATAGTAGGCTATATATAATTGTATATATAATATCACGACCAAAAGCTCTGTGCGCCTCCGGATGGCCGTAGCGCGGGGAGCTCTCGTAGGGATTGGGCTTCTAGGGGTTTGTTTACCGCCGTTGCTATGGTTTCCGGTCTTGTGCGTTCCAACGGTTTATTAGGTATAAGCCCATAATAAATCTCTTTCTAATCAATACTTCATTCACTGCCTCTTCCGTGGTCATTACAATATTATGAATAGTGTCGGGTCCTCCGACGTCTCTCCTTCTTCCACAAAAGGTAAAGACACGGCAATGGTGGTTATGGTGTTTTTGCGCGACAAATTCGACAACACTTGCACAGCGACAGATTATGGCTGTTTCCCAATGTGAAGGCTGCAGCCTTGCTAGGACGCGTCCTTGCTAGTCGCGTCCTATGGAGAGTGCTCGCTCGAGTGCTTCCTTGTTCGGACTTTGGAACGACTTGCTAGTGTGGATGCGCTTCTGCTTCCGCTTTTTAATACTGCGTTTCCGCTTGTAAACACATGTGCACTTCTGAATACAACATGGAAGCAATGATATATATATATATATATATATATATATATATATATATAGATATATATATATATATATATATATATATATATATATATATATATATATATATATATATATATATATATATATATAATATATAATAATATATATATATATAATATATATATATATACACACACACAGCGACGTACGGTATCATTAAGTTGCAAAAACGTTTGAAAAGTGGCACAAGTCTTTAAGCTTGATTATTTGCATTAACACGAGGAATCTATAAAAAGCAATACGGCACAAAATATTTCTGAAAACTAAATATAACTTCACTTACATTTGAACGTGTACTGCTCTGCCATTTTCAAGATCCGCGCAGTGAACGCACAGGATTGTGGGTAGTTTTGGGCTCATCTAGGATGCATCGATGCATCCTTGAAAAATCTCGGAATTCTCAAAAAAGAAGGACGCAAAAATGGCGTCAATTTCGAGTGTCCTCAACATTGGAACAGTGCTTGTCGGCGTTCTATGACGTAGCGTCCTTAAAAGGACGCTCGTTGAGCATGCTTCCTTGACATTGGGAAACAGCCTATGATTGGTGGCGCGACAAAACTTCGGCGACAATGCGAACGGGCGACAAATGTCGCGCTTGGTGTGAACGCAGGCTACGTTTGTTTGTTTTAGCCCCACGTCACCAATCAACGGAGGGGAGGGGTGTGTAGCTCGAATTTTCCGGCACCCTTTCAGACGTCACCGTACCCCAACGGAGGAGTACTGAAGACAAGGGAATAACGAGTACGGCTCAGTCCGGGTCACGCCCACTTTTGGCAGTGGAAACGCAAGCCTTACCGCACTTTTGCGAACCGAACCGTACCGCACCCTGCAGTGGAAACGCGACATAAGTAGCTTTCAGTTGTCACCCTACCACTCCAAATGTAAAACTGACTTTTACAAATATGCATCAATAGTACTTGGGTATGTGTGTTTTTAATTAATATTTACCATTCAATATTGCAATCGCTGCTGTCCCATAGAAGGACATGGCAGCGCGGCGTGTTTTGGAACTATACTGCGAGCTGCGGAGCCCGCGAGGAGGATTGACTTGATCTATAAATGAAGTCCCTCAATCTTAATTGCCTTAACACTATAGGATGTTTATGGTGCGATGTTCACGCAACGCAAGAAGGTAACGGACCCTCCTTGCATCCACCGCAAGGGCCTGACGTGCGCCTCCCAAAAATCGTAACCTTCAAACGCAGCAGCAAGGGCTGTGATAGGTCCGCTTACTAAAACCTGACGCAGAACCATAAACGTTCATGACAGCGTTGAAGCGTCTGCGTGGTCCTTTTGTTGCGAGAACGTGGGACAGTGACATAAATCTAGTGCGCACGCACCAAATCACCGACACACACACGCACACACTCACTCACTCACTCACTCACTCGCTCACACACACACATACGATGTGTGTGTGTCTTATACACACATGCACACGTATACAAAGATTGTGATAGGGCTACAAATAAAGATTCATGAATTTGTGTATTGTGTTATTGGGGAGAGAGTGCTTGTGGAAAATTAGGATGTGCTGGGAAAATATGGCACAAGTTGGGTGTGCTTGTGTATGAGTGTGTGAGATAGGGAATAAGATTTTGATTTAGGAACATCATTTTTGGACTGAGCCTGTTTCTTTTTTTGCTCTCAACTCCACATTTGGAGCAGGCGCAGAGCGGGGGACTTGCTTTCTGGACTGAAGCCCCGAATCTCACTTCAAAAGCCTGGGATCATTTTAAAGCTTTTGAAGTTATGACAACCCATGCAGGCACCATGTTACATTACATCAAGCCTTATTACTGGGCAAATAATTGCCAACATCAAAAACTTTCAGACATTGGTAAGAAGACACAATTTGATGGATGAAGGTGTTTCGATGAAATTGGGGTTGTGAAAAATAACTTTGAAGGTGTTATAGTACATTAGCTAACAATGGTCTCCATTCTTGAATTTTCATTGCCATCTAGTGGAAACGACATGCCACCACATGGATAATGCTTTGCTACAAAAATCATCTCTGCCATCATACTTTGAATCGACTGAAAGTTACTCTCAAATGTATAAGTCTAAATTTTGACATTGTGGTTTACATAAAAATCACTAGAAGTCAATAGCTAAGTGGTTCTTGTTTCTTTCCATTAAATACCGTCTTGAGCAGGCCCTGCAACTGAAAATGTAAGCTATGGATAAGAAGGGATTTAGGATTTGCCAATGTCCAGCAGGTCACCCTAAAATGGACTAGAATGCAGGAAATAGCGATCTTAGAAATTCAAAATGTTCTGGGGGAGACCCCAGACCCCCCTCAGGGCTGAGCCCCGGACCTAGACAAAGTCTGCCTCCGCCCCTGATTTGGAGAACACTAGTTCAGAAGAAACAGATAAGGCCTGCGAGCATTGAAATTTTTGCGCCAGTATGAAGAGCTGAGGGTACACATTTTTTGATTGATCCAGTACACCTGTTGCTCCAGTAGGCCTGCACCAGTTGTAACGCTGATCAGAATAAAGGGGTTCCCACGTGTTAGAACGACCTCTCTTCCTAGATGCTTCCATAATGATGATAAATCAATACGAACGTAATGGCAGTCACAGTATGAGATAGGCTACGACGAACCAAACGCAATGTTGTGCATTAAGGTTTTTATTCTTTGAAGGCGAAGGCGCTACAATTCAGACTCGAAACGAGGCGGTGACAGAAAGTGGCAGTGTGTGGCGCCGCTTCATTCAGAGAAAGAAGTTGTTGCTGTTACCAACGTAATTTGCACGTAATTTGCATTGCACGCGGACTCATTTGGATCTGTCACTTTGTCTATGGTCACGCATGCTGCACACACACACACACACGCACACTGTGATGTCCGGAAGTGGCGGCTGCGTGTCCTGTCCACATGTCATATGTTTACTTAACGTGTGCTCTGATGTGGACCATAACGTGCATTGCAAACAGTAATTTGTAATAGGCTTGTCGACAAAAGATGTGGGCATAGCCCGACGACCAACCACCGGAGGGGCAGTGCCGTGACGTTGCGATCGTTACTGACAGGGACCTGCCCAGTCGGGCCGGGGCTTCCTGTGTTCGCCGAGCCCGGGAATGGTGTGCTGCTGCTCCCGCATGTGGCGGCTCAGAGGCTCGGGGTTTGCCGCGCTGTTCCGACAGCAGAAACAGGCGTCAAACGGAGCTACTTGGTTATTGAAATATTCGAGCACCAAGACAGCCCCTCAGCTTCCGGGAATGGAGTACCAGGTACGTTTGCTGTTTGTTTTGTTGTCAACATTTAAAAATAGTTTATTGCACACTAGCAAAGATGCTAGTAAGCTAGCCGAAGTTCAAATGCCCAGTGGATACTATATGTGGTGGCTGTGGGCTCATTTGGCCATGGCATGTCGCATTAACTTTGTTCTATTCAGTAAATATTAAACCCTCTATACGACTTATACATACACAACAGCTGCCTCAACATAACTTGCCTTACCGTTATCATGATCAATGTATTATGTACACGTCCAACCCTTATGCAAACACGTGGCAGGTATTAATAGTTGTTTTTTTCTGCATAATGCTATAGCCTAGTTATTTTTTTACCGTTCTTGCTGGCAAGTTGAACAGTTTAGCCGACGACCAGAGAAACTTACTGTCAGCTCTTGGGTAAACTCAATCAGCCTATATCAATTTTTAATTGCTTTTCCTAAAATTAGACAAAAGTCGATGCTTACATAAACAAACGGAAATCAGCTGTACATTTCGTTTTTTAATCTTTTTCATTTGGCATGTCGCACTTTTTGGCCACTGATCACAGCTAAAGTTGCGGAGCTGCTGTATCTTTAACACGGAATAATGCTTCTCGTTTACCATGATATATTACAGGATGCAATCTGCACCCTCAACACACTTCAGACCAACGCCAGTGCCCTGGAACAGGTGCGGCGAGAGCGTGGGAACCCTCAATTTCAACTCGTGGCTATGCGGAGCTTCTTGGAGCGAGCTGGCCTTGTGGTAAATCATCAATATCATAGTAACATATTTTAAATGCAGTCTGTTGAATTAGAGAACACGGTAGAAAAATCTGTGTGTGTGTGTGTGTGTGTGTGTGTGTGTGTGTGTGTGTGTATTACAACTGCCTTGGCAAACAGTCTCAACTAATTTGTTTGTTTTGCAAAGGTGGAAGACCTTGACAATCTCAATATCATTCATGTGACCGGGACAAAGGGCAAGGTGAGTGAATTCCCCTCAGAAGTCGTACGATCTTGACATGAAACATTAAAGATTTATGACCAATGAATATCAGGAACAGGCCATCGAATGTTTGACTTCTTATAGGATATGCATGGGACAAGTTGGGCTATGCAATTGACATGCCTTCTCTTGTAGCGTAGCAACACTAAAGTGTATGTCTTTCATGTACATTTTTCAGGGATCAACATGTGCTTTCACAGAGCAAATTCTCAGAAGCTACGGGTTTCGCACAGGATTTTACAGGTATGGACCATTATTGTAGTTCCCATTCCAATGTTACTGGTTATTTTTAAATGGATATTTTTTAAATTGTTATTACAGGAACATTATCACCATCCAATCAGAATCTTCATTGGTCAAAACAAATGATCATAACTTTGTGTCCGACATTGATGATAAGGAATCGTTCTGTTGTTGCATGAGATAAGAATGATGCAATGAGAAAGTGTCGGTTAATTATTATCTTTTTGTCTGCATCATGCTTATCAAGCCCAGTTGCTGTACACCACCTTAAAAAAAGATACTGTCTCCAACACTTGTACCTGGTATATAGTGATTCTGCATTGGACTATTGGGCACAGTTGGCTGAAGCTGTGTATGCACAAGGCTACAATGACTCAATAGAAATGTCTCACATCTGGTCAGTTCTCATTATACAGCTCTTTTTTTAATTGCAGCGATGGCTGGCGGTTTGCCTTTTTCTTATCATTTCTGGTTGTATAAATGTTTCTGAGCATGTAGATTTGAATATTAGTGGGATTGTCCTAATGTGAGAATTGTTATCCTTTTTGCAGTTCACCACACTTGGTTGAAGTAAGGGAGAGGATTCGCATCAATGGACAGCCAATTGGAAAAGAGCTTTTCACAAAGTACTTCTGGCAGATTTATGGAAGACTGGATGAAACAAAGGTTGGCACGGGCAATTTGTGTTTAAAATAATCTGTTTTTCTTGTACGTGTTTCAATGGAAAATTCTAATTGCGAAGTAGTTCCTCAAACTGATTGGTCATTTCTCATCTTTGATTTTCTCTGATGTATGCATTTTTCTGATCAACCTTGCTTGAATAAGACCCTTTATGATCAGAACACCAATGGTTATTCTATTGTTTGTGAGGTCCTGTTCTCCAAGCTCATAATTGGAGTCAGTGGCATGTGGATCAGTGCCTCATGTGACGTTCCCTTGTGACCACTTAAAGTCTTGGGCTACGTTGTCAATTAACTGATTTCATTATCAAAAGGGTTAGCATCAATGAAGTGCCAAGTCACGTCAACTTTATTTCTATAGCACATTTAAAAACAACTGAGTTGACCCAAAGTGCTTACAAACAAACCTAAAACAATGACAATTGGTACAACAACAATAATAATATAACATGGGGAAAAATAAATAATTAAAATAATAAACAAATCAGTCAAATATAAATAGTGTGTGTTGGGGGGGGAGGTAGGGGACTGTGATACCATAAAGGGCGACAAATGCTCCTCCTGTAGTATCGGTGTAGTATTCAGTGTTTAACATTTGCAAATCGCATCTTCGTCGCAACAGCGTTTTCTGTCTATCAGAGACGGTGTCTGAAATTGCGTCACCACCATTGACTTTGAGGGCCTGTTTGCATTCAGCTGTTACCGTATAACATGCAGGCCTAGTGACCTCGTGTTGCCCCTGCTAAACGTGTAAGTAAGCCATATCTGTGTTGGAATAGCAAACTCATTGGCAAGCATTTGGTGGAAAATATCCAATCTCTCGGTAAAATTAAAGTACTAAGCCAAGCCAGATAAGCTGGAAGGCTTCCAGATTTTGGTAAGTTATTTAGTTACACTGTTACTTGGACTTCACCTCCTATTACTTTAAATGTCGTCTGCTTATGCAAACACACCGGAAACATTGAATGAGTAGCGTGGAGTTGTGCAACAAGTGTCTGCTCCGATCTGTGGGATACACATTTCTGTTAGGGGTTATGTCTTTCCTATGCATTCCGCACCATGTGCTCAAACAAGTTTGTGATTGGATCAAGATGTACTTTTTTCTCCAAGTGTATGTTTGCAAATCAGACCAACCAGGACGCCTTTTGATACCGAGGGTGCCTCGGTACCCCAGACCCCACACCTTCCCTTTCTCCCTTGTTACAGAACTTTCAAATGTGGCTTGCCGATCGATAACTGTCAATATTTTATTTTATTTTCAGGCATCTCTCTATTATGGTTTCGTTTTTGATAATTGTATATGCATTTAATTGTTTCAGAACAGTTTACACCCTCAATGAGTCTTCCTGATAAAATATAAATGTTTAATAATAAAAATGGAGACTGTTTTGATCTTCTTACATTGCCGTCTTTTGATGTCCTTTAGGAGGCGCGCACAGCGGCAGCATGCCCGCTTACTTTCCGCTTCTTCTCACCATTTCTGGCCTTCCACATCTTCCTGGCAGGAGAAGGTATGTGTGCATAATAATGTTGGCTAGGAGGAGAAACATCTCCGTTGAATTAGGTATTCCAATACGTTTAGGGTCCAACATTTCTATTTGTCTATTAATTATGCATCGAGTGAAGTGTAACCATAGGAGCTCACTTGTCCTAGGGCATCACACGATGCACTCGGTCATTAAATTGCATCATCCGTCATTGTTTGGATTCAGGTGGACTTGGCGCTAGTTGAAGTGGGAATCGGCGGCGCCTATGATTGCACCAACATTATAAAGTAAGTGTGTGTGCGGTGCACCGTTCTGTCTGCGTTAACAACGTTGCAGCCAGTTTTACTGGTACGAAATGATTCAACAAAAAACACAGTGTCAATACAGTTGGTAAACATTAAAACAAAGAATACACTCGAAATCAGGCCATGGGATTACAACTCCACTTATAAGTGGGCCCAACCCACTTAGAAGTGGGCCCAACCCACTTAGAAGTGGGCCCAACCCACTTAGAAGTGGGTTGGGCTGTAACCAGTCACTGAATGTTGGGACAGAATGTGATACCCCCTCCTGAATGGCTTGTGGTCGACCCATCCCGTCAGGAAACCATGGGTGTGTGGCGTCTCATCTCTCGGTATCGACCACACTCAGATTCTCGGGGACACCATCGAGAAGATTGCTTGGCAGAAAGGAGGAATCTTTAAGGTAGGGTTCCCCGTACAACGTTCACTCCACAGTCAACATCAAAAAACTTGACATCGATTGATTGTTGGAGGTCTAAGAGAGGATGTTGTGTATTGTTTCCTTGGTTAGCCAGAGGTTCCTGCCTTCACGGTCAAGCAGCCTGAAGGCTCCCATGGCTGTCCTGAAAGCAGAGAGCCACAGAGAATGGAGGGTCAATCAACAAAACACCGATACATATCAATTCGTGCAACGTCTGTATAAACTGGTTGCAAAACATAGATCACCATCAAGCAGACCCGGTAGATGAGCACAGGCATACAGTGGGCGAGTCTGTCTGCTCTGTGTTGCAAGCTACTTTATATGTTCATGTAATGTGTAGATTGTTTCTGTATTTGCATTCAAAACAATCAATTGATGAACGGGATAGTTGTTCAGTTGTTTCTTATGTGGCATTTGGACAGACATTAATAGTCAGACAAATGGGTGCAGTCAGTGACAGATGCAGACAGATGCAGTCAGTGGCTCATGCTGTGCATTTCAAGCCGATCAATAACCCTGATGTCTGTCTCCAGTGCCCCCTGTGGGTCTGTCCAGAGCTGGAGGACTACCAGACGGACTGTGGACCTCTGCAGCTGGGCCTGGCCGGACAGCATCAGCGCTCGCACGCCTCCCTGGCCCTCGCAGCTGAGTCACAACTGGCTGCAGAAGGAGGCGTCTGCAGAGTATGATTGGAGGAACACTTCCATCCGCTGTCATTGTTTGGATCGTTTTCGATGACAGAAATCGTTGTTTCAGATGGGTTGAACCAGTCCTGCCTCAAGCTGTTGGTGATCCTAATCCTATCTGACGTCTCTCTCTACAGGACCAGAACTTCCGCCTCCACCACTCTGGGAGGGTCCAGGGGTCCCCTCTGGCCATTCCTTTCACACCAGCCCCATCATGACCAAAGGTAACGCACTATTTACTCCTAACTCTGGTCAGCAGTGGAGTTTGTGGTAGTCTGTTGGCCGTCGATTGCAGGTTGTTGGCACGCACTCATTGTGCCCTTTGACAAAATGTTTTACTTCAATTGCAATATGGTAATAAATCACTTTAAACTACTTTGCCATTAATTTAAATGTTGTGCTTCCGCTAATGCACATGCAGCGCATCCCTTCTATTAGCGGCTTTATGGAATGATTAGTTAATTTTAATATCTCAATAACAATAATCATAACGTCATGCTTTTGGTTGAGCACTAGTGTGCAGATTGTGGCATATTCCACGGCAGAGTAAATTTTGGAAAAGATGTCCCAAAAAAGTCTGTCCCGCTGAGGCATCCCATGTGTGTGTTTGTTGACGCTGTGCTCCACCTTGGGCGTCGGTGCAGGGGCTGCGCAGACGGACGGTGTGGAGCGGGTCGGCACCCAGAGCCCCCTTGAAAAAGAAACCGCGAGGTCACCTACTTCGCTGGATCGAGCTCACACCACGCGCAGACATGCAGGCATGCGTGAGCTGGTTCAAGAAGGCAGCGGTGCGCTGGCGAGAGGAACGGCATTATTCAAGGTGAGCGAAAGGAACGTTCTCTAAAGGCCCAGATATCCCACTCCCTGCAATCCTGCGCGTTATGCAAAGCTGCTGGTAAATTGGCAGTTCCGAAAAGGATGGCAAATCTAACAAAAGGCTTGGTCCTGGGAGACATGAAACGCTGTGTGGTTTGAGGTTGAAGTTCTATACCTTGGTGGCATTTGTCGTGAATTTAGATGCCAAACTAGATAGCTCTTTTGTTGTTGAGCACATGTTCTTTCAGGTAGTCAGTGAGGTCTCTCCCACCACCTCCGCTGTGTAGAGCTAGGCTCGGCACCTTGCAGGCTCATGTAGGCTTTTCCTTATCAGAAACATCTTTCAAAGAAAGCCTGGACTCTTGATTGCTTGCAGTATTCAATAAAAGTTCTGTGGTCAGGGTTATTTTGGCCAACGAGACGCGCGATCCAAATGAAAATGTGGGTTGGGGCAGCAAGTAAAGGTCTGCACGCCCTTAACGCCTCAACAGGAGAATGGAATAGCCTACATCAAAGATTTTACTAAGCGATGCTTCAATCATAAAACATCAGCGACATTTTTTATTGCTCTCGCTTAATTGTGGGATAATATAGCAGAAGGATGGGGTTTATACTAAGCATATCCATCGCAGCGGGTTCTCAAGATTCAGCGAGTATAGTATAACTAGCTGTATGCTGGTTCGCAGTGGCCCTGTTGCACGCGTATTAGGTGTTCAACGCCACAGGAGAGAGAGACTCGGCCGCCATGACTAAATTACTACTTGGTGGTAGCAGAGCACACCCACTTCTATGCAGAAGATTATGAAGATCATACAAAGTTTGATTTATTCTACTGTGGATCACAGCTTCTTTGAGCACTTGTTGGTTTTGGCTTTATGTGCAATATTCTTGGTTTGCAGCGCCATGTGTTGACTTTGCCGTGTTCCTGCCCGAATTCACCGAGAGCCATCGGCGTCGTGTACGGCAGGTATAGGAAAGTCTGAATAATAACGTGATCACGCAGGAAGTATCAATATCAAAGAAAATAGTGAATCGCTGTTGAGATTTCTTTGATGTGCGTGTATTATCGTTCCCGCCAGACCAGCAGAACTTTAACACGTGTCCGGTGGAGAACATGCTGAGGCGTTGTCCCCAATGGACAACGAGAGGAGCTGGCGGCGGCATCCACACGGCGCCGGGACTCTCCGCCTGGGTCGCCGTAGGACCCCTCTCATCCGGGACGCCTCACGGCCTGTCCCCGGCGCCGGTGCCGGGGGTCCGAGCGCTGGTACTTTCCCCTGGCATCCTCAGCGCGCCTGCAGTGGGCAGCTCAAGGGGGCCGGGACCTCATCCGTCCTCCCTGTCCCGCGGACGGCGGCGGACAAAGCGGGAGAAGCCGGTGAAGCCAGCGTGCCCCAAGGCCGCGCATCATCTTGCGGGAGGTGAGGGAGATTCCAACGTCCATGGTGACGGGGAGCCTTGCAGCCTGGTGGGTGGGGCGGCTGAAACACCTGGACCTACCCCTCGTCCTG
>OLKM01004656.1:0-20812 GCA_900291075.1 Melanogrammus aeglefinus | reverse complement strand
TCGGCCCCCGGTCGTGTAAGTGTGCTTGTTGTTGTGTTAGTGTGTGGTGTGTGTGTGTGTGTGTGTGTGTAGTGTGATGTGTGGTTGTGTGTGTGTGTGTGTGTGATGTGTTGTGTGTGTTGTGTGTGTGTGTTGTGTGTGTGTAGTGAGTGTGATGTGTGTGTGCCTGTGTTGGGGGAGTGCGTTGTACGACTTGGCGGTCCGGGTCTCTTTGATGAGGATGCTTGTCGGCCACCAACCATTAACCAAGAAGGACCTTACTCCAACACACCACCACACACCCCACCAACACCACACAGCACACACACACACCCACACAACACACACACCAACACACACCAACACCCACCACCACACACACCACACCAACACCACCCTCCCATCAGCATTTCCGATGCTCTTCTGTTTGTTTAGGGACAAGACTGTAGACAGAGCACATCATCATAAGTGTGGACATATAGCAGAACACTGTGGGTGTGTGTGAGAGAGAGAGAGAGAGAGAGAGAGAGAGAGAGAGAGAGAGAGGAGGCAGAGAGAGAGAAGAGAGAGAGAGAAGAGGAGAAAGAGAGAGAGGGAGAGGGAGAAGGAGACAGGGAGGGGAGAGAGAGAGAGAGAGAGAGAGAGAGAGAGAGAGAGAGAGAGAGAACGCCGGAGAACGGTTCTGTGTCGCCGGGTGAGGAGGAGGAGGGGGGAGGAGAGGAGGAGGAGGAGGGATGAAGGGGGGGAAGGAGGGGGGAGGGAGGAGGAGAGGGGGGGAGGAGGAGACGGAGGAGGAGGAGGAGGAGGGGGGAGGAGGAGGAGGAGGAGGGGGGGGTCTGGTGGCGGCGGTGTTTGGAGGAGTGGAGGATGTTATGTTTTCGGGGATGTGGTCAGTTCTGTTTAGTGGCTCAGCAGGAAAGAGCCGGAACCTAGGGCCCGGCGCATCCTCGTTGTGACACATGGAACCCTACGCTGCGCTCTGGCCCCACACGGGCCCCCCTCAGCAGGAAGGACCCCTGTTTACCACCGGCCACCCAGTCACGGACGGGCGGGGAAGGGAGGTGGAGACACTTCCGGTTCCATGAGGCTATTGCCGTTGTCAGTGCCATGGGGATATGGCTACTATTAGATTTGGTCTGTATTGCTTTTCAATCACGTTTCTTAAGGTAAGTTATTATCGTCGTTGTCAAACCTTAAACCTTGTTTAAAGGTGCAAATAGTGTAATATATATGATATATGTATTATTATTATTAACACGGTTGTTTGATGTATAGTGCAACGGTTATTATGTTTAATGATGTGTAGATGTAATACTGAGAATCTTTTTGGAGATGTATTCCATTACTTCCGGTCAGACCATCTATCAGTGAGCCACGAGCGGTGCTTCCGGCAGACACCGTCCTCGGGGGCTGGGATACACGAGAGGAAGGCTGCTCGTGTGGCTCCCGTTATCAAGGGTCTCCCTCGGTGACAGCTGCTGGGGAGCCGATCGGCGCTATCCCCTGCTCTGCCACATTAATTAGGACAATTAAGAGATTTACAGGACAGATGGATAGAAATCCAGCTGGCTGCGGCGGCTGGCTCTTGAGGAATCATTACGACGGTGGAGCCTGAAGGAGCGACCCGGAACGTGCGATGGGCCCCGGCTGATGGGGCTCCAGCGACCTCTTGTGGTTCCGTGGTGTAAATACCGGGCCGCGCACTTTGTACTGTGAAACTAGCAGCGCATGAAGCAGCCTATATGAATTGGTTAATGAATGTAGTTAATAATGCATTTGATTAAACACAATTTCAAATATTTTAAAATATTTTAACGTCAAGCTCGCTGTGAACATGTGGTACATAATTGTGAACATTGTTAAAAGATGATCATGTTACAAAAGTCACAGCGAGCCAAAGGCTGACAATTATACCCATGCTGTGTTACTGTAGCCTTCATTAAAATAGTAGCCTTTTAGATAATAATAATAATAATAATAATAATAATAATAATAATAATAATAATAATAATAATAATAATAATAATAATAATAATATATTCACACCCTAAGTGTTAGTACTGTAAACATTTGATTCATTTTGATGTTTATATCCTATACTTTTTTTCTATAAATGTTTTTACCCTAGCATAGCAAAACAGATCGGGAGGAAGGAAAACACTTGACGAGCGAGTGTGTTTATTTAGCAAAAACAACACAAAACAACAATGGAAAACATTACAATGGAAAACAGATGATGGAAGCAATGGCGCCAAGCGGTATAGCTCCTCAAGACAGCAAAATGGTTGCCAAGCAACACAGGCCAGCATACTTAAGGATTGGCAGTGCACTAATCTATGAATTGTGGTCCCACGTCTGTGTTCAAAGCTGAGTATTTACAGCGGCTTCGAGGTAATCAGAACCAAGGACAGGATTGGGCAGAAGACATTCCTAGAGCTCTGATAGAGGCTCAGAGTTGCTCAACCTCGTCATCTTCCCGGTGAAGGCGCTTCTGAGGACAGGAGGAACGTGTTACTCCAGGGAAGACTTTCATTAAATCTGTTACAAAAACAACAAGCTTCATTTCTTCTTTATATCTGCTATCAAACGTATCTTAAATGACTCACATGGCCAGGCTACCCTTCATGCTTTTTGATCCTACGGAAAAATGCGAGTTAAAGATTTTTTAAGGAATGGAGTGGAATAAAAAAAACATGACCTCAAAGCGGTGCTGTCCACACTGCTGACGGCTACTCACGTCGGATTCCCCACGCGACCATGAGGGCGGCGACGAAGAGCACCACCAGCAGCACCGGCACCACGACGACCGCCACGGGGCTCCCCTCAACGCCCTCCACCAGCGCCTGAAACACATGGAGGGTTGGTCTAGTTATATCGGGGTATCCTCGCACAATGGGCAGCTGCTCACATGCATCAACGCCACAGACGCCAGGAACAGCGCATTCTGAAGGGACTGACACAGAGGGCAATAGCGGTAGAACAACGGTATAACAGCTTCAAAAACATGTTTTCTGGAACTCAAATACTATGTTTACTTGTTGGGAAAACACCATAATATGTCTCCTTTAAGATGGTTTCAGACTCACCGCAGCCGTTGTGGTTAAAGGTAGGAAGGTCGTTGGTGTGTCAATCTGCTGACCTTCAGAAAGAAGGGAAATAAATAGATGAAGCAGGAAATCCTGCAAAAGCAGCATTGCTGATGCAGAGTTCAATAAGAGTTTGAACCAAAGTTGTGCCACAGGTCACATTGTCATGGCATTCTGTATGAAACGTTATAAATTAAGGTCTGATTGCAACACATATATTAGACAACTCTATGTTCAAAACGTATGTTCAAAATGACGTGCTCTGACACAACTGTTTCGCATGGCAAATTGAATATGAGTATATTGTTATCATATGTGTATATGATACCAATATGCACATATACCGAAGATATATGTGCATCATCTGTGCGTATATTGTTATCATCTATGTGTACACATCAGATCAGGATATGAGTGTCCTCTGTGTGTCTGTTGTTATCATTGGTGACCACGATATGCCACGTTCATTGCAACAAGAGAATCCCAAAGGCACCTTTCTCTGCGATGCCGAAGGTGAGGACGTTGCTGGGAGGGCTGCTCCCCGCGCTGCTCCGAGCGAACACGCGGATGTGGTAGGTGGAGGGACGCATCTCTATGAGGGTGGTCTCCGTCTGGTTGGGGCTGAAGCCCCCGAACCTCTGGGTGGAGTCCCACGTGGCTGTGGGGCAGAGGACCACCGGGACATTAGCATGAAGTCTTCAGGCGTTTAGCAGCTGCTTTGGTCCACTGTGACTTGAGACAGTGAAAGTGGAAATGTATTTATGTATGATAAATGTAAATGTAAGTACATTTTTTTGATCCACCAATCCACTAAACGTATGCATTTAAGATGTATGCACGTGTTAGTATATTTATGTAGGTGTGTACATATTAAACTTCATATATAGTTATGTATGTATGTATAGTGGCGACAGCGGGGATCGAATCCACAATCTTCCGTCTGGGGAGGCGAACCCCAAAGTCACGACTCTATAACAAAGACTACTGGAAGTAAGGAATCATCTGAGTCTGTCAGTTCCTTGCCGTTCTCCTCTTTGTACTCCAGGTCATAGCTGGAGACGGGGAAGCCCCAGTTGAAGCCAGCCGTCCACCGGAGAGACACCTGCTTGTCGTGGACCCCCAGTAGCTCCAAAACCGGGGGGTCGGGGGTCACTGAGAGGTCAACAACACAGATGTTTAGCACCCAGTTCGGATTAACAAGCTAGCTTTGTTACTTGTCGATTATTGCCGTTGTTTATCGTCGTTCCGCGTACCTGGTGAGGAAGTTGTAGAGATTTCTTCGAAAGGTATCGTGATTTGTTCGAGCGTTGTAGAGTTTTGTTTGGAAGTTGTGGTGATTTGTTTGAACGTTGTGGCGGCCGTGGTGGGCTCCTGTGTGGATGTTGTGAGGACTTTGGAAAAGAGTTAAGACACAACAAACCAAAAAAATGAATCAGACAAACACAATCTGTTATTTTGATCTACACAGGGGTGTTTATAGGACTCAAGCTTTATATATAAAACCTATTGTAATAAGATTTACATTTACATTAGGTTTTTTTTACATTAGGTTTATAACGATGGTTACTCAGTGGTAAAAAGGGGGAAATTTGAGCGCTCGCTCAACCTCTAGTTGTAATTAACAGGGGTCATTTTTCAATGGAAAGTGTAGCATACTATGCATGCAAATCAATTATTAAATAGCTTTTACTGTTATTCAGGGCTGATAAGACGTTTTTAAATGCAAGGCAACTACTATTGGTTAGTTGAAAATAATAATCATCATTGAGATTAAACATCTCTTCCAGTGTCCTGGCCAATACAGTCACACATAGCATACACACAAAACATAAGAAAAATAAAACACTAAAACAGTCCGCAGGGGGGAAGGGGGATATCAGTATCGCAAGATATTTGGGGAGGCTCAAGGAGGAGAGTAATACTAAGTTTGAGCAACACAGTGTAAAGACATTTCGGGAGGCACAAGGAGGAGAGTAAAGTGTAGTCTTGTGGTCGACTCTATAGATAATAATTCACGATAGCCTGCTGTGTTACTGACATGTTTTGGTTCTGTGTTACAGGGACACTGTCTCTTTAAGAGATCACGTCACATCTGTGTTGATATGCCGGTCGGGGCGATGTTTGAATTTAACGATTTTTATGTGACAAAATGAACGACCTGCCGTTGCTTGTCAAGGTGAGAAATTGTCTCTTCCCTTAGTTTATCGCAATTTATATAGTCTACAGACAGAAGGTGTTACCTCGGAGAGCTTGTCGACGGCGGAGCCGTTATGTTCAAAAACATAACCTCTTACCTGGGCGAGTGTCACTGCAGTGTGTGTGCGTGCGTGTGTGTTCTTACCTGCGTGTGTTCCACTGCGTGTGTGTGTGTGTGTGCGTGTGTGTGTGTGTGTGTGTGTGTGTGTGTGTGTGTGTGTGTGTGTGTGTGTGTGTGCGCGTGTGTGTGTGTGTGTGTGCGTGTGTGCGTATGTGTGCGCTTCCGTGTACTTGTCGCTGCTTTTGTGTTGACATACGGTGTGTGCGCATGTGTGTGCGTTTCCGTGTATGTTCGTGCACATGTGCGTGCTTGTGCGTGTGTTCTTACCGGCGCGTGTGCCGATGGCGGAGCCGTTAAACGTCTTACCTGTGCGTGTGAGTGTGTGTGTGTGTGTGTGTGTATGTTTGCGTGCGTGTGTGCGCATGTGTATGCGTTTCCGTGTACGTTCATGCGCATGTGCGTGCTCGCGGTGTAAATATGTGTTCACGCTTGGCACATCCACACTTGAGTAACTTCAGTAACTGGTGCGACAGCCCTGCTATTATAGTAGCACGACTTTGGAACAAATATTCTTAGAGACTTTCAGCGGGGGCTGAAGTTCGAAATTAAAAAGGGTCTTAATCACATATCACCGCTACTCGAACACGATTCGACTTCAAGCCCTCCGATGTACCGGCCGTGGACAGGTGCCCCTTCGTACCTTCAGCCAGCGTCGAGCAGAGGGGAGCGGTGAAGGCAGGCCCGCGGCCCACGCGCGTCATGGCGTCGATAAGCACACTGTACTGCGTGGCGGGCCTCAGGTCGTTCAGCACCGTGCTCCCCGGGTCCGCGGTGGAGGACACGGTCTGGTGACGCCAACTCCCGAGCCGTGTGGCCGAGATGTACTCCCGGTAGCTGATGACGTAGCCGCGCAGCACCCCGTTGCGGAGCTCCACTCTGGGCGGCTACACCGCGTGCACAATCATACATGCTAAGTATACGGGTTCAGAAACCGGCACTAAGTGCAACTTTTTGCCAAAGGAATCAGTGAACTACACATTTTCTCAAAAATTAATCGCACCCAACATTCAGTCGTCGAAATGGAAAACGATGGCTAACTGTACTGACAGTAACATATTGTTTCTCTTTCTTCTGACTAATGTAGGTCTCTTTGGATGAAAGCGTCTGCTAAATGCCCTACATGTCAATATTAACAGCTACAACTGCAGCTACAACCCCAGCCACTAGAGGCTAGCATAGGGCACTTAACATAGTACAGCTTTAAGCCGCCCAACATAGTAGAGCCCCCCGTTGTGGAACTCCACTCTGGAAGGCTGCCCCGCGCGGTACACAACGGGAGGCATGTGTTATTCAGGGCCGGGGAGTGGCTCTCTGTGTTTCATTAAGTGCTGCTACGCCCGTCCCAACGTCCACGACTCAGAGTTCAGTCTGGAGAGCAAGGCCAGGCTAACAAGTGTACTGAGACACGAGGAAAAGGAGGACGGCTCTGATAAACGTTTACCTTCCAGGTGACTCTAACGCTGCGGGGCGTCAGAGCCTCCACCTTGACGTCCAGCGGAGGGGCTTCGGGCGCTGGAGGACGACAAGTCATGTGACCGTGAGTCATCCAATCATAAAGAACAGGGAACACTAACAAAGATTGAAGTGTGCGTATGAACAGCGAGACAGCAGACCAGTGGGAGCGTCTGTATGGCTTCACCTGATTCTTTGGTGGACACCGTGACCACGTTGCTGGGCTCGCCCAGGCCCTCACTGTTGACAGCGAACATCCGAATGGTGTAGGCCTTGTTGGGACGCATGTCGATCAGTGTGACCTGAGTCAGCGCGGCGTTGACCCCCTTCGAGGTGAGGGCCTGCTCCCAGGGGGCTGGGCATGAGATCCACCGGGCCATCAATACATCACAGATCCATACTGCACCGCTTGCACAAGGACTTCTTTAGCACGCACACACACACACACACACACACGCACACGCGCATGCAGGCACGCAAGCATGCACGCAAGCATGCACGTTCATGCACACACACACACACACACACACACACACACACACACACACACACACACACACACACACACACACACACACACACACACACACACACACACACACACGCATGCATGCACGCATGCAGGAATGGGAGTGCGCACGTTCATGCACACACACACACGTGCGCGCGCGCGCGCAGACACGCAAGCACACGAGCACGCACGTTCATACACACAACGCTCACATGCTTTGGTAGCACGTAGAATAACTGCCACTTTGAAGCATTAATAAAGCATTAAATAGTGGATTCCTAATTTATAAAGCATTGAGTGAATAAATACTCATTAGTAAGCTATAAATAATCAGTTAAATTGATTAATAAGGTGATAAGGGTTAAGGGCAGGGAAAGGGTTGACACAATCATTTACAAAGTGTACTAACTATTCAGACTGCACTAATACCACTTTATTAACACACAAGAAACGGTGCTATTCATGATGAGTTCAGGTCGTCAGAGTGCCTGATTAGAGCCTTTAGTGTGTGTGGTCTAAGGTCAGGACCATGGGGGCTGTGTGTCAGTGTGTGTACCGGTCATGTCTTTAGTGTGTGTGGTCTAAGGTCAGGACCATGGGGGCTGTGTGTCAGTGTGTGTACCGGTCATGTCTTTAGTGTGTGTGGTCTAAAGTCAGGACCATGGGGGCTGTGTGTCAGTGTGTGTACCGGTCATGTCTTTAGTGTGTGTGGTCTAAAGTCAGGACCATGGGGGCTGTGTGTCAGTGTGTGTACCGGTCATGTCTTTAGTGTGTGTGGTCTAAAGTCAGGACCATGGGGGCTGTGTGTCAGTGTGTGTACCGGTCATGTCTTTAGTGTGTGTGGTCTAAGGTCAGGACCATGGGGGCTGTGTGTCAGTGTGTGTACCGGTCATGTCTTTGTAGTCGATCCTGTAGCCGGTGATGGGTCGCCCCCCGTCGGGCCCCGGGCTCCAGCGCACCCCGAGGGTCTTGGCCCCCACCTGCCCCACCTCCAGGTGGACCGCGTGAGGGGTGCCTGCGGGCAGAGGCGTGGAGGCGGTCATTGGAACAAGGTTCTCATGGTGTGGTGAGAAAACCTTGTTTTCAACCTTTCATCAAACTTGAATGACAGCAAAAGTTGTCATTGGTTATTAGTTACTTCATTGAAAACGACAGCAAAAGTAACTAATAACCAATGGAAACGTCATTGAAAACTTTGTTTAAATGACAAGGTTGAAAACAATGTCAGATGTCCATTGGTTTCCCATTGTTACAGCTATGACGGGGTCTAGAGCGAGGTTCAGCGGCCCGCCGCCAGGGGGCCCTCTGATGTCCATTGGTTTCCCATTGTTACAGCTATGACAGGGTCTAGAGCGAGGTTCAGCGGCCCGCCGCCAGGGGGCCCTCTGATGTCCATTGGTTTCCCATTGTTACAGCTATGACAGGGTCTAGAGCGAGGTTCAGCGGCCCGCCGCCAGGGGGCCCTCTGATGTCCATTGGTTTCCCATTGTTACAGCTATGACAGGGTCTAGAGCGAGGTTCAGCGGCCCGCCGCCAGGGGGCCCTCTGCCCCGGGTCCCCCCGGAGCTTGGTAAAAACAAAACGGAAATAAATAATGCATATTTTTATTTTTCATTTTAAAGAGAACACCTCTTATTTTTGAGTTCAAGGGGATACTGTGACACTGAAATAACAAACAAAAAAGTGTTTTCATATTTTTCTATTTATTTAAAGGTCACATCCTACAACTACAAATGTAATAAATGCAACCAACTATTGAACTTTATATACTATGTTATCTTAATTGTAGGGATCTAATACCTAGGGATCTAAGGTATTTTGTGGCCCCAGAATAATTGTAATCGGTGGGAGAGGGACCAAAAAGGCAGTAGGGCCGAGCTCTCTGAGTGGCCAACGACGTGCGTCGCCTTGGTCGCGTCGTAGGTCGCATTGGTCGCGTCGTAGGTCGCATTGGTCGCGTCGGTCGCTGTGTTGGTCGCTCGTCTGGCTGCTTTCAGCCGCTGTGGTAGCTGGCTGGCTCTCAAAGTCTATTGGCGGTCCTTAATCAGTTAATTTGCATGTTATTAACGTTTATTTTTGCGACAGTTGAAGTACCAGAAAGCCATGCTCTCTGGCGAAAGCTTCCTACAGCTCTTTATTGCAAATATTATTTTTATATTGAAGTAGGCTAGGTCTATCAGTATCAATAAAAATGTATTAGTTGTAATTTGGGGCGTATTTAAGTAAAAAATAGAGTATAAGTGTAAGTTTTTTCAGAAATGACGTAGTGGTATAACTGGTAGTGATGGTAGGTTAGTAATCAAGAAACCTGGCGATCGATTCTCTCCATGGTTGGGAATTATATTGCTCCTTTAGTCAAACTCACTGACGCAATCGGCCTTTTTCATTTCAACATTTTAGTATGATTTAGTACGATGGTATGATAATTATACGACGTAATGAGGGGCTGCCTGCGACGCTGGCAGCCCCCATATGTTTCATATGATAAGAAATGACAGTGTTACCCCTTGTGTTTTATTTGACAAATATCAACATTGTTTGATTTGATAAAAAACGACAGTGTTACCCCTTGTGTTTTTTTTGATGACGACCGATTAAAATACGACAGTGTTACTCCTTATGTTTTATTTGATAAAAAACGACAGTGTTACCCCTTATGTTTTATTTGATAAAAAACGACAGTGTTACCCCTTATGTTTTATTTGATAAAAAATGACAGTGTTACCCCATATGTTTTATTTGATAAAAAAACGACAGTGTTACCCC
Organism: Melanogrammus aeglefinus; assembly: GCA_900291075.1. Classification (NCBI taxonomy): domain Eukaryota; kingdom Metazoa; phylum Chordata; class Actinopteri; order Gadiformes; family Gadidae; genus Melanogrammus; species Melanogrammus aeglefinus. The sequence continues at coordinate 10,701 of OLKM01004656.1, read as the reverse complement.
TTATGTTTTATTTGATAAAAAACGACAGTGTTACCCCTTGTGTTTTTTTTGATGACGACCGATAAAAATACGACAGTGTTACCCCTTAGGTTTAATTTGATAAATATCGACATTGTTGGACGACCGATAAAAATACGACAGTGTTACCCCTTATGTTTTATTTGATAAAAAACGACAGTGTTACCCCTTATGTTTTATTTGATAAAAAACGACAGTGTTACCCCTTATGTTTTATTTGATGAAAACGACAGTGTTACCCCTTATGTTTTGTTTGATAAAAAACGACAGTGTTACCCCTTATGTTTTGTTTGATAAAAAACGACAGTGTTACCCCTTATGTTTTATTTGATGAAAAACGACAGTGTTACCCCTTATGTTTTATTTGATAAAAAAACGACAGTGTTACCCCTTGTTTGTATTTGATAAAAAAACGACAGTGTTACCCCTTATGTTTTGTTTGATAAAAAAACGACAGTGTTACCCCTTATGTTGTATTTGATAAAAAACGACAGTGTTACCCCTTATGTTTTTGTTTGATAAAAACCGACAGTGTTACCCCTTATGTTTAATTGATAAAAAACGACGACAGTGTTACCCCTTATGTTTTATTTGATAAAAAACGACAGTGTTACCCCTTATGTTTTATTTGATAAAAAACGACAGTGTTACCCCTTATGTTTTATTTGATAAAAAACGACAGTGTTACCCCTTATGTTTTATTTGATAAAAAACGACAGTGTTACCCCTTATGTTTTATTTGATAAAAAACGACAGTGTTACCCCTTATGTTTTGTTTGATAAAAAACGACAGTGTTTTATGTTTTATTTGATAAAATACGACAGTGTTACCCCTTATGTTTTGTTTGATAAAAAACGACAGTGTTACCCCTGATGTTTTTTTGGATGACGACTGATAAAAATACGACAGTGTTACCCCTTATGTTGTATTTGATAAAAAACGACAGTGTTACCCCTTATGTTTTATTTGATAAAAAACGACAGTGTTACCTCTTATGTTTTATGTCAATGATCTTAGCATATAAGTATAATGATATCCAGCAGTGTGGCAGTGGTACAGGCGGTAGTGATGGGTTAGTAATCTAGAAACCTGGTGATCGATTCTCTCCATGGTTGGGAATAAATTTGCTCCTTTAGTCAAACTCACTGACGCAATCGGCCTCTTTTCATTTCAACATTTTAGTATAGATTTAGTACGATGGGTATGATAATTATACGACTAATGAGGAGGCCTACCTGCGACGCTGGCAGCCCCCATATGTTTTCATATGATAAGAAATGACAGTGTTACCCCTTGTGTTTTATTTGACAAATATCAACATTGTTTTATTTGATGAAAAACAAAAAGCGTTACCCCTTATGTTTGTTTGATAAAATACGACAGTGTTACCCCTTAATGTTTTGTTTTGATAAAATACGACAGTTTACCCCTTATGTTTATTTGATAAAAACGACAGTGTTACCCCTTAATGTTTTATTTGATAAAAAAAGACAGTGTTACCCCTTATGTTTATATTGATAAAAACGACAGGTGTTACCCCTTATGTTTTGTTTGATAAAAAACGACAGGTGTTACCCCTGATGTTTTTTTTATGATGACGACGATAAAAAAACGACAGTGTTACCCCCTTATGTTTAGTATTTCGTTGAAAAAGACACAGTGTACCCTGATGTTTATTTTGAAAAAAAAGACAGTGTTACCCCTTATGTTTTGTTTGATAAAAAACGACAGTGTTACCCCTTATGTTTTATTTGATAAAAAACGACAGTGTTACCCCTTATGTTGTATTTGATGGAAAACGACAGAGTTACCCCTTATGTTTTGTTTGATAAAAAACGACAGTGTTACCCCTTATGTTGTATTTGATAAAAACGACAGTGTTACCCCTTATGTTTTGTTTGATAAAAAACGACAGTGTTACCCCTTATGTTTTATTTGATAAAAAACGACAGTGTTACCCCTTATGTTGTATTTGATGGAAAACGACAGTGTTACCCCTTATGTTTTGTTTGATAAAAAACGACAGTGTTACCCCTTATGTTTTATTTGATAAAAAACGACAGTGTTACCCCTTATGTTTTGTTTGATAAAAAACGACAGTGTTACCCCTTATGTTTTATTTGATAAATATCGATATTGTTTGATTTGATAAAAAAAACGACAGTGTTACCCCTTATGTTTTATTTGACAAAATCATCATTGTTTGATTTGATAAAAATAAGACAGTGTTACCCCTTATGTTTTGTTTGATAAAAAACGACAGTGTTACCCCTGATGTTTTTTTGGATGACGACTGATAAAAATACGACAGTGTTACCCCTTATGTTTTATTTGTAATAAAAAACGCAGTGTTACCCCTTATGTTTTATGTCAATGATCTTAGCATATAAGTGTAATGATATCCAGCAGTGCGGCAGTGGTACAGGCGGTAGTGATGGTAGGTTAGTAATCAAGAAACCTGGTGATCGATTCTCTCCATGGTTGGGAATAAATTTGCTCCTTTAGTCAAACTCACTGACGCAATCGGCCTCTTTCATTTCAACATTTTAGTATGATTTAGTACGATGGTATGATAATTATACGACGTAATGAGGGGCTGCCTGCGACGCTGGCAGCCCCCATATGTTTCATATGATAAGAAATGACAGTGTTACCCCTTATGTTTTATTTGATAAATATCGACATTGTTTGATTTGATAAAAAAACACGACAGTGTTACCCCTTATGTTTTTTTTGATAAAAAACGACAGTGTTACCCCTTATGTTTTTTTTGATAAAAAACGACAGTGTTACCCCTGATGTTTATTTTGATATGACGTTACGCTTAGCTATGATAAAATACGACCAGTGTTAACCCCTTATGTTTTATTTGATAAAAACGACAGTGTTACCCTGATGATTTTTTTGATGACGACGAACGATACCGTATAAAAAACGACAGTGTTACCCCTTATGTTTTATTTCGTGAAAAACGACAGTGTTACCCCTTGTGTTTTTTTTTCGTTGAAAAACGACAGTGTTACCCCTTATGTTTTTGTTTGATAAAAAACGACAGTGTTACCCTTTGATGTTTTTTTGGATGACGACTGATAAAAATACGACAGTGTTACCCCTTATGTTTTTATTGATGAAAAAAAACGACAGTGTTACCCCTGATGATTTTTTGATGACGACCATAAAAAACACGACAGTGTTACCCCTTATGTTTTTATTTCGTGAAAAACGACAGTGTTACCCCTTTGTGTTTTTTTTTCGTGAAAAAATACGACAGTGTACCCCTTATGTTTTATTTGATAAATATGATATTGATGATAAAAAACGACAGTGTTACCCTGATGTTTTTTTTGGATGACGACTGATAAAAATACGATTATTTGATAAATATCGACATTGTTTGACAACCGATAAAAAAACGACTGTTACCCCTTATGTTTTATCTAATAAAAAATGACAGTGTTACCCCTTATGTTTTATGTCAATCATCTTATAATAAAAGTGTTATATTTTCAAGAAGTGCCGCAGTGGTACAAGGAGTAGTGATGGTAGGTTAGTAATCAAGAAACCTGGTGATCGATTCTCTTCATGGTTTGGAATAATTTTGCTCCTTTAGTCAAACTCACTGACGCAATCGGCCTCTTTCATTTCAACATTTTAGTATGATTTAGTACGATGGTATGATAATTATACGACAGTAATGACGGGCTGCCTGCGACGCTGGCAGCCCCCATATGTTTCATATGATAAGAAATGACAGTTACCCCTTGTGTTTTATTTGACAAACATCAACATTGTTTTATTTGATGAAAAACGAAAGCGTTACCCCTTATGTTTTGTTTGATAAAATACGACAGTGTTATCCCTTATGTTTTGTTTGATAAAATACGACAGTGTTACCCCTTGTGTTTTATTTGATAAAAAACGACAGTGTTACCCCTTATGTTTTATTTGATAAAAAAAGACAGTGTTACCCCTTATGTTTTATTTGATAAAAAACGACAGTGTTACCCCTTGTGTTTTGTTTGATAAAAAACGACAGTGTTACCCCTGATGTTTTTTTTGATGACGACCGATAAAAAAACGACAGTGTTACCCCTTATGTTTTATTTCGTGAAAAACGACAGTGTTACCCCTTATGTTTTATTTGATAAAAAAAGACAGTGTTACCCCTTATGTTTTATTTGATAAAAAACGACAGTGTTACCCCTTATGTTTTGTTTGATAAAATACGACAGTGTTACCCCTTATATTTTTTTTTGATGACGACCGATAAAAATACGACAGTGTTACCCCTTATGTTTTATTTGATAAATATCGATATTGTTTGACGACTGATAAAAATACGACAGTGTTACCCCTTATGTTTTATTTGATAAAAAAACGACAGTGTTACCCCTTATGTTTTATTTGATAAAAAACGACAGTGTTACCCCTTATGTTTTATTTGATAAAAAACGACAGTGTTACCCCTTATGTTTTTTTTGATGACGACCGATGAAAAAACGACAGTGTTACCCCTTATGTTTTATTTGATAAAAAACGACAGTGTTACCCCTTATGTTTTATTTGATAAAAAACGACAGTGTTACCCCTTATGTTTTGTTTGATAAAAAACGACAGTGTTACCCCTTATGCTTTATCTCAATGATGTTACTATATGAGTGTAATGGTTGCCAGTAGTGCCGCAGTGGTACAAGTGGTAGTGATGGTAGGTTAGTAATCATGAAACCTGGTGATCGAATCTCTCCATGTTTGGGAGTAATATTGCTCCTTTAGTCAAACTCACTGACGCAATCGGCCTCTTTCATTTCAAACATTTTAGTATGATTTGGTACGATGGTATGATAATTATACGACATTAATGAGGGGAAGAAATGAACGCTGTGTACCCCCCTTATGTTTTATTTGACAAATATTCAATATTGTGCTTGATTTGATAAAAAAACGACAGATGGTTACGCCATATGTTTGTATTTGATAAAAAACGACAGAGTGTTACCCCCTTATGTTTTGTTTGAATAAAAAACGCCAGTGTTACCCCTGATTGATTTTTTTGATGATGACCGACATAAAAAACGACAGTGTTTTACCCCTTATGATGTTACTTTCGTGAAAAACGACAGTGTTAGCCCTTGTGTTTTTTTTTCTCGTGAAAAACGACAGAGTGTTACCCCTTATGTTTTTTATTTGATAAAAAACGAAAGCGTAACCCCTTATGTTTTGTTTGATAAAAAACGACAGTGTTACCCCTTATGTTTTGTTTGATAAAAAACGACAGTGTTACCCCTGATGTTTTTTTTGATGACGACCGATAAAAATACGACAGTGTTACCCCTTATGTTTTATTTGATAAAAAACGACAGTGTTACCCCTTATGTTTTGTTTGATAAAAAACGACAGTGTTACCCCTTATGTTTTTTTTGATGACGACCGATAAAAAACGACAGTGTTACCCCTTATGTTTTATTTGATAAAAAACGACAGTGTTACCCCTTATGTCTTTTGATGTTGTTCTCATGAAAAACGACAGTGTTACCCTCTATGTTTTATTTGATGAATAAAAACCGACAGTGTTACCCCTTATGTTTTTTTTCATGACAACCGATAAAAAACGACAGTATTACCCCTTATGTTTTATTTGATAAAAAACGACAGTGTTACCCCTGATGATTTTTTTGATGACGACCGATAAAAAAACGACAGTGTTACCCCTTATGTTTTATTTCGTGAAAAACGACAGTGTTACCCCTTATGTTTTGTTTGATAAAAAACGACAGTGTTACCCCTGATGTTTTTTTGGATGACGACTGATAAAAATACGACAGTGTTACCCCTTATGTTTTATTTGATAAAAAACGACAGTGTTAACCCCTGATGATTTTTTTGATGTGACGACCGAATAAAAAACGACAGTGTTACCCCTTATGTTTTATTTAGTAAAATACGACAGTGTTACCCCTTGTGTTTTTTTTCGTGAAAAACGACAGTGTTACCCCTTATGTTTTGTTTGATAAAAAACGACAGTGTTACCCCTGATGCTTTTTTGATGACGACTGATAAAAATACGACAGTGTTACCCCTTATGTTGTATTTGATAAAAAACGACAGTGTTACCCCTTATGTTTTATCTAATAAAAAACGAGTGTTACCCCTTATGTTTTATGTCAATGATCTTAGCATATAAGTGTAATGATATCCAGCAGTGCGGCAGTGGTACAGGTGGTAGTGATGGTAGGTTAGTACGCAAGAAACCTGGTGATCGATTCTCTCCATGGTTGGGAATAAATTTGCTCCTTTAGTCAAACTCACTGACGCAATCGGCCTCTTCATTTTCAAACATTTAGTATGATTTAGTATGATGGTATGATAATTATACGAACATATGACGGGCTACTCTGCGACGCTGGCAAGCCCCCATATTTTCATATGATAAGAAATGACAGTACCCCTTGTGTTTATTTGATAAACATCAACATTGTTATTTGTGATGAAAAACGAACGCAGTTACCCCTTATGTTTTATTTGATGAAATACGACAGTGTTTACCCCTTATGTTTTGTTTGATTAAATACGACAGTGTACCCTTATGCTTTTATTTGATAAAAAACGACAGTGTTACCCCTTATGTTTATTTGATAAAAAAACGACAGTGTACCCCTTATGTTTTTATTTGATAAAAACGACAGTGTTACCCCTTATGTTTTATTTGATGAAAAAAACAAGTGTTACCCCTTATGTATTTTTATTTCATAAAAACGACAGTGTTACCCCTTGTGTTTATTTTATATAAAAAACGACGTGTATACCCCTTATGTTTATTTGATATGGTATTGAGGCTATCAGAAATGATTCATTATATTTTGAAGATCTAGAAGATTCTTAAAAAAAAAAAAAAAAAAACAAAAAAAAAAAAAAAAAAAAAATAAAAAAAAAAAACAAAAAAAAAAAAAACAAAAAAAAAAAAAAAAAAAAAAAAAAAAATAAAAAAAAAAAAAAAAAAAAAAATAAAAAAAAAAGAAAAAAATAAAAAAATAAATATAAAATAGGACTATACTGGACATTCACTAACAGGTCCAAGAAAAAAAAAAAAAAAAAAAAAAAAAAAAAAAAAAAAAAAAAAAAACAAAAAAAAAACCCGAACAGTGTTACCCCTATGTTTTATTTCAATGAAAAACGCAAGTGTTTACCCCTTAATGTATGTTTTATTTGATGAAAAACGACAGTGTTACCCCTTATGTTTTTTTTGATGGCGACCGAAAAAAAACGACAGTGTTACCCCTTATGTTTTGTTTGATAAAAAACAACAGTGTTACCCCTTATGTTTTGTTTGATAAAATACGACAGTGTTACCCCTTATATTTTTTTTTGATGACGACCGATAAAAATACGACAGTGTTACCCCTTATGTTTTATTTGATAAATATCGATATTGTTTGACGACTGATAAAAATACGACAGTGTTACCCCTTATGTTTTATTTGATAAAAAACGACAGTGTTACCCCTTAAGTTGTATTTGATAAATATCTACATTGTTTGATTTGATAAAAAAACAACAGTGTTACCCCTTACGTTTTATCTGATGACGACCGATAAAAAACGACTGGTTAACCCCTTATGTTTTATGTCAATCATGTACAATAAAAGTGGTTATAATTTTCAAGAAGTGAGCAGTGGTACAAGAGTAGTGATGGTAGGTAGTAATCTAGAACCTGGTTATCGATTTCTCTTCAAATGGTTTGGGAATAATTTTGCTCCCTTTAGTCAAACCACTGGACGCAATCGCGCCTCTTTCATTCAACATTAGTATGATTTAGTAGCGATGGTATATAATATCACGACTAATGACGGGCTGCTCGACGCTGGGCAAGCCCCATATTTTCATATATAAGAAATGAGTGTTCCCCTTGTTTTATTTGATAAATTCGATTATCGACATTGTTTATTGATAAAAAAACGACAGTGTTACCCCTTATTTTGTTTGAAAAAACGACAGTGTAACCCCTTATTTTTATTTTGATAAAAACGAACAGTGTACCCTTAATGTTTTTTTTTGATGAACGACCGATAAAACGACAAGTGGTTACCCCTTATTTATTTGATAAAAAATGACAGTGTTACCCCTTATCTTTTATTTGATAAAAAAACGACAGTGTTACCCCTTAATGTTTTATTTGATAAAAAACAACAGTGTTACCCCTTATGTTTTTTTTGATAGATAAAAAACGACAGTGTTACCCCTTATGTTTTATTTGATAAAAACGACAGTGTTACCCCTTATGTTTTATTTGATAAAAATACGACAGTGTTACCCCTTATGTTTTATTTGATAAAAAACGACAGTGTTACCCCTTATGTTTTATTTGATAAAAAACGACAGTGTTACCCCTTATTTTTTTTTGATGACGACCGATAAAAATACGACAGTGTTACCCTTATGTTTTATTTGATTAAAAACGATGTTACCCCTTATGTTTATTTGAATAAAACACCGACCAGTGTTACCCCTTATGTTTTTTTGATAAAAAGACAGTGTTCCCCTTCTGTTTTATTTGATAAAACACAGTTGTACCTTATGTTTTTTTGTATGACGACACGATAACAAAACGACAGTGTTAGCCCTAAGTTTTTTGATTAAATATCGCATGTTGACAACCGATAAAAAACGACTGTTACCACCTTATGTTTATCTAATAAAATGACAGTGTTACCTTAGTTTTTATGTCAAGTCATCCTTATTAATAAAGTGTTTTATGTTTTTCAAGAAGTGCGTAGTGGTACAAGAGTAGTGATGGTAAGGTTGTAATCAAGAAACCTGTGATCGATTCTCGTCATGGTTGGAATAATTTTTGTCTCCTTTAGTCAAGTCATCTGGAACGCAATCGGCCTCTTTCATTCAACATTTTAGTTGATTAGTACGATGGTATGATATTTACGAACGTAATGACGGCTGCCTGCGACGCTGCAGCCCCATGTTTCATATGATAAAATACAGTGTTTACCCTTGTGTTTATTTGATAACAATTATCGATATCGACATTGTTTATTTGATAAAAAACGACATGTTACCCTTATTTTTTGTTTGAATAAGAAAAACGACAGCGTCACCTCTTATGTTTATTATGATTAAACGACCGTGTTACCCTTATGTTTTTTTTGATGAACGACCGATAAAAACGACAGTGTTTACCTCTTTATGTTTATTTGATAAAACGACAGTGTTACCCCCTTAGTTTTTTTTTGTAAAACGACAGTGGGTACCCCTTATGTTTTATTTGATAAAAAACGAACAGGGTTACCCCCTATTTATTTTTTTTGATGACAGCCGATAAAAAACGACAGTGGTTACCCTTATTTTTGATAAAAAACCGACAGTTACCCTTATGTTTATTTGATAAAAACGGAGTTACCCCTTATGTTTTATTTGATAAAAACGAACAGTGTTACCCCCTTATGTTTTTATTTCGATAAAACGACAGTGTTACCCCTTAGTTTATTGATAAAAACGACGTGACCCCGTATTTTTATTTATAAAAACGACAGTGTTACCCCTTATTTTTATTTGATAAAAACGACAGTTACGCCTCCTTAAAATGTTTTATTTGATAAAAACGACGTGTTTACCACCTTATGTTTTTGATACGACCGATAACAAAAAACGATCAGTGTTAACCCTATGTTTTATTTGAATAAATATCGACATTGTTTGACAACCGATAAAAAACGAACTGTTACCCCTTATGTTTCTGAAAAAAAACGACAGTGTTACCCTTATGTTTTATTGGATGAAAACGACACGTGATTCCCTTATGTTTTAATTTATAAAAAACGACAGTGTTACGCCTATGTTTATTTGATAAATAAAAACGACAGTGTTAACCCTTATGTTTATTTGATAAAAAACAAGTGTTACCACTAATTTTTTTTTGATGACAACCGATAAAAATACGAAAGTGTTACCCCTTATGTTTTATTTGATAAAAATCGACAGTGTTACCCTTATGTTTTATTTGATAAAAAACGACAGTGTTACCCCTTATGATTTATTTGATAAAAAACGACAGTGTTACCCCTTATTTTATTTATAAAAAACGCAGTGTTACCCCTTATGTTTTATTTGATAAAAAAACGACAGTGTTATCCCCTTATGTGTTTATTAATAAACACAGTGTACCCCTTAATTTATTTGATAAAAAACGGACAAGTGTTAGCCCTTATGTTTAAAAATTTTTTTGGGAATACAAAAAAAAACGACAGTGTTTACCCCTTATGTTTTATTTGATAAAAAAACGACATGTTACCGCCTTATTGTTTTTTGATGACGACGATAAAAAACGACAGTGTTTTAACCCCTTAATGATTTATTTGATAAATATCGACATTGTTTGACAACCGATAAAAAACGACTGTTATCCTTATGTTTAATCTGATAAAATGACAGTGGTTACTCCTTTAGTTTTATGTTCCAATAATCTTTTAATTAAAGTGTTTATGTTTCAAGAAGTGCCGGCAGTGGTAACAAGGAGTAGTGATGGTAGGTTAGTAACTCAAGAAACCTGGTGATCGATTCTCTTATGGTTGAATAATTTGCTCCTTTAAGCAAACTCACTGACGGCAATCGGCCTCTTCTTTCAACATTAGTAATGATTTAGTAAACGATGTATGCATGAATTATACGACGTAATG